>JAODAL010021093.1:0-67849 GCA_025379985.1 Phyllomedusa bahiana | reverse complement strand
CCGTGCTTACTGCCCATGTGTGGGTGGTGAGAGGACTTTTCCGGGGACACAGACAGCAACGCGCTTAAAATTTCTAGATGTCACGTGGCGGGCCAGGGCGGGGACGGCTTTTCTGGCAAAAAAATGCCTCCCGGGCATCTGGTTTTGGGGGGCAGGCGGGGGCCATGCGTGCGGAACCCATTGTGTCCAAGAGGGAAAAAGGCAACTTTTTCCAAAGGGAAAAAAACCGGGGCAATCCCGACATTCGGGTTTTTTTTGGGTTTTGGGTGGTTTGGGTAAAGTGTTTTTTTCTGCTCCCAACCTGGAAACGAAGGCTGGCTGCAGACGGCCCCTTAGGGTGAGGCATAAAAAGGCGGAAGGAAAAGGGGGGTAATGGGTCTCTGGTGGTGCGGGGGTACTCGGCACGGTGGGGGGCTAAAAACGGGGGCGACCCTGATAAAGACCGAGAGACGGGGCAGCTGAGGAACGTTTGGTGTGGCGGAGGGGGGGGAGGTGGAACAGAGGGGGCAGTGGTTGGGGGCCCCGGGCTGGTCTGGCCCTTTTTTTGGCCAAAGGGTTTCCTCCATTTCAACTCATGCTTCGCTGCATGTGATAGCATTTTGGGTGGGGGTTAACCAATTAAGGTTTTTGCTCTACTTTATGCGTTTAGGGAAAAAGGGGGCATTGACATCGCTGGGTGAACAGAGGCTGCTAAAAAAGGGCCGAGCTTAAAGGGGTCCTGGACCTTTTTGACGCGATAAGCGGGGAGCGGGGTTTTGCGCTGACCGTGGTGGGGGAATCTATCAGGGGATTTTCTCGACCGCCTCCCCCTTTTTTGGGGGACCCTTTGACACTACCCTCGTCTTCCTCCTCGCCCACTGATAACGCCCCCAAGAAAATTTCCCTGCGGAAAAGACCAGGAGGGGATCCGAAATGTCTCCATCACATCATCATCATCAAAAACAGGTGACTTGTCTCCTACTTTCTGCATCCCAAAACTGCGGCTACAAGCAAGGGGCACTGCAAGGGTTTCCGACCGCCCGGGTTTTTCCCATTGACCGGCTTTTCCTTCCCTCCTCGATGGGATCAAACTGGGCTCAGAGCAGACTAAACTCCTCTTGTCTTTAACATGCCTTCTACCCCAACCGCATTTTGTCATCAAAGAGGTCCGCAGACAAAGGAAATTATCCACAGGGTGGGTACCGAGTTGCATTTGGGGGTGCTTCATGTTGGACGGGTGGATGATGCTGATGACGACTTTTTGGCCTCTATACAAATTGACCAAACTTTCTTAAAATATTTTTTCCTTTTTAATCATAACATACAAAAAACAGACAACGCTTTGAAGAATAGGAAAAGGTGCAATTTATCGATTTTAAACGTAGTCCATATTTTTAATGGTATTAGATATAGATAGCTGGGGGGCAGGGGCCCTCCGCACACCCGTGCGACTTCGAAGATAAATTCTTTTTTAAACATGCCAGTGAGGTAATAACTACTTATAACCTTTCAAATCACAGAATATACAATTTAAAACACTTTCAATTTTAACTTTTCATTTAACCTTTGGGGGCTGAGGCGTTTAAGCTACTACCAAAGTTTTCTCTTTTAGTTAGATGTTCACTCATTTATAACAGACTGATTTTTAAACTCTTTCTAGTACGCACCATTTAATTTCTAAAACGTTATGGTTGCCTCAAAAAGAAGTGGGTGCACGTTTTTTCATCAAATTTACTTTTCTCATTGCATTGCAAACACGATTATCTTTTTCTGATTTACCTTTTTCTGTTTGTAAACCCGGATAGCCGATCATCTCTTTTGGCCGTTTTCTCACTTGTCTACTAGTTTTGCCCGACAAGGGTTTCCCACGGGGGATTTAAAAAGATATATTACCGCATACTCTGACAAGTGTGGTATCCTCGAATTTTAATAGGGTGCCTTGGGGTTTATGGTTAATTTCCCTTTAATAATCGTTTCAGTTTTGGCAGTTTAAACAGGAACTTTTCCCCTTTTTTTTAGGGGGGAGCGCCCTCTGTCTATTTTGGGTTTATTTTCTTAATTCAAGCTTTAAGGGCCCGTCCCAAGTTGCCTTTTGATATATGAACAATGGGGGTTCCCTGAATAAAATCCATACTGTGGATCTTCTCAAAACCCAGTACATCGATTGCTTATAAATAATAGGTTATTTGTTATTTGACATTTGTGGCCGTGACTTCAAGGCGAGAGGTAAGATTAGATGCAGGTTGCATTAACCACTGAAGGACAGATTGGCGACGAATTCGTTACTTTAGATTCACGGGGCCCTGACCCAGCGAGCGGCCTGAGGTCCGAAAAAGACGATCCTTTTGGGCATGCTTTTTTTTCCCAGCACGGGAAAGGGAGCCCCTTCTCTCGTACCTCTCCCTCCATGTGCTACCCCCTTTTTTGCTCCTTACCCCCTGCATTTCGCTCCATGTTCAGAAATATAAAAATTTGAGAAGGAGGAATAGTTTTGGAAAGTTCTTATTAAAAACCAAATAAACAGCTATTCTCAAACCCCTCTAATCAAAAAAAATTTTGCGGTTAAAATTTTAAACGCAAATTCAAAATAAATCTGGACGGGGCAAAACCCAAAAAAAAACACTATCTGTTATTTTTTTGGTAAATAAACGGTTTTTTTTGCCCCTTTTCAATTCACCTGTGGGGAATATAAAAATTGCTTTTTTGATTTCGTAGAGCGCGTCAAAGCAAATCGGAGGGGGAAAAAGCCAAAAAACACGTAACTGTTATTTTTGGGGTAAAATAAAGGGTTTTTTTTTGCCCCTTTCAATTCCCGGGGTAAAATATAGATTGCTGTTTTAAATTTACGTAATGCTGCGCAATAAACATTTTCGGGTGGAAAAGTAAAAAAAACACTAACTTTTTAGTTTTGGTTAAAAAACGATATTTTTTGCACCTTTCAATTCCCCTGTGGTGAATATAAATTGCTGTTTTAAGATTTGAAAAGCTGCGTAAATGAAAAATTGGGGGTGGCAAAGTAAAAAACACGAACTGTTATTTTTGAAAAAAAAAACGGTATTTTTTGCACCTTTCAATTCACTGTGGTAATATAGAATTGTTTTTTAAAGTTTTACGTAGATGCTGCGTCAATGAACAATGCGGGGTGCGAAAAAGTAAAAAAACCGAACGTGAGTTTTGTACGAAAGGGGAAATTTTTTGGCAACAAAAAACCTTCTGACTAAAAGATTGCTGGATTGTAATTTAATGAAGGTGGAAATCAACGCCCCACAGGTGTAATTTTAAAAATTGAAAATGAACACCTATCTGAAATTTTTATACTGATAATAAAAGTGGATTTTTTGCAGCTAACAAAGAGACCGCATTACTAAAAGGTGTGTACCCCAAAATATAATTTCAGGCTCCCAATACCGGGAAATATTTCAATGGGAAACGTTAATAATAAAGATATTCCACTAAAATGTCTACACTAATCTTTGGTGTTTTTTTCCATTTTCTTTATAGATGAGTTTCTGTGTTCGCCCGGCCCCCCCCCCCCCCCCCCCCCCCCACCGCCGGAATTTACAGCGGTAGATGCCTTTAAAATTCCCACTAACTACATAAAATTTTAAAAATCTCAATCTAACTAAATTGGAATGTCAACCCAAGTAAGGTTTCTCTGTGCAAAAATAGATAATTTCGCTGAGCTGTTTTGCCACAGGTAGAGCAGGGCCTACCCTATGAGACGTGAGAAATGACTGAAACAGGAAACGCTGTTCCATGTAAAAAAAGGTCATGTGATTTTCCAGCCAAACGAACCCTAACCCCATCATGAAGTCACACACACATCTACCCCGCTCTAAATTTTGTAAACTGATTTGCTGGCCGCCCAAAAATTTCAGGAAGGCCGAAAAAGGCGCGACTTTAAAAGATGAGTACAGTTTTTTAAACCCTTTAATTATCGCATGATTGGAAATTTCGACACCATAAAAAACCTTTCCGATTTCAACTTTTCGATAAAAATCCTCAACACTAGTCATTATGTCTCAGGTACACCAAAGGAGGTTTCTGGAAGTGTTGTTTCCCAGGGGATAAACCGAGAGCTAAGCGGTTATTTTTTTTACTTATTATTCATCGGGGGGGGGTTGTACCAGGGGAGTATTACACGTCATTATTTTTTTCCAGAAGGGTGTTCCTGAGTTAATAAGTTATTTGCTGCATGGGGTTTTACATGATTATAGTGCTGTCAAGAGTTTTCTTAGTTGGGAATCTAACATTTTTTTTTCTTTGGTATGGTCTGTGTTATTCCCTGCTGGTAGCAACTACGTCACTCAGAATATGAATGTGCTTACATCACTTCTGGCATTAAATAAGGCTGGTCTTCTATACCAGTTGTCAGGGAATTAAGAGTGTGGCTTAAATATCTGGGTTAAGATATACAATAGTTGACAGAACAGGTTACTTTATTAAAGCTGGCAGGTGACTTTTTATGTTACTTTCTATGTAATGTTTTAATGATTGCCTCTAAAACTATTGACAATTCAGTCAGGTGCATTGTTTGATTCAAACCTTGGTCAGGTGATACTATTTTCAAAAACAATTTCTGTGCACAGTCCTTTGAACCTGGCTGTCTGTTTGAAGTGGAGTTAGATCAAATTCTTCAAGCCAACAAAGAAGCAAAAGGTCTTGGATTCCCTCAAGGGCAAAGAAGCCCTTTATATAACTTCTGTGACAACAGAAGATCCTCTGTTACATACAGATCGACTTTCGCAGGAAACAACAGCAGCGTAAAACTAGGTGGAACTTCCAAAAATTCAAAAAGAACCAGAACCTGGTATCCAGGCTTCTGATGCCACAGAAGCACTATTGGGAAGAAGCTGACAAAGTTTTAATTCAACTGGTGCAAATATTTTTCAGATAAATGAGTTTTGAACATTATGAAAGAAGGTTATTTGCTGATATATTGAGCCATTCCTCCCAAAAAAATTGTATCTGAATCAAACAAAAGACACATGTCAATCATCAGATACACAAGGTTTTTTTTTTTCTTAAAAAATCTCTTTAGAACTAGGTTTATCACAAGAAAGTGGAGAGTTTTTCCAGTGTCCAAACCAGAAAGAAGATAACGATACAAATAATAAAATTCAAGGAGGACACAATCAAGTCAGTTACCAGTAGGTTACAAAAAGGAAATTTAATGGCATTTTTCCATTTAAAGGATGCATATCTACATATACCAGTTCATTAAAAATACAGGAAATATCTCAGAGTAGCTATTTATGATCAAGGGTAAATACATAAAACAATTTCATTTCAACTATTTCAACCCAAACCCATGTATTTGTGCTCTTACCAGCACCCAGAATTTTCACAAAAGTCACCATAATTTTGGTAGCAGAATCTCAGGAGGATTGTCTGCTTATAGCCCCCTAAGTGACAAGTCTTCAGTTCCAGATTCAGCAAACAATTCAATTTCTTCACAATCTATATTTCCAGATAAGTTTTGTCAAATCTACTCATGCTCCAACAATGAGGAAATTTTTTTAGAATTTATTGTGGACTCTGAGGCCCTAGCATTTTATCTACCATGGACAGGTTAACAACAATTGGCAGGCAAGTCTTTCAACTGTAAACCTCTTTTTGGGGATGGATATTATGCCATTTTGCCTGCAACAGAGGCGGTGTATTGGGCCAAATTTTTTCAGAGAATGGCATCTCAATATTCTCAAGGCTTGGTATCGAAATAACTATGAAATTTTACTTGATAGTTAATACAAAAAGAATCTGTTCAGGGGCAAGTTTTATTTCATGCAGAAAGAGATGATCATCACCACTGATATATGATGTATATAAGACTGAGGAGTGCAAGGAACTTGGCATGGGACAAGAAAATCAGAATAGAAAAAATTCAAACAACTGAAATAAGTTTATCTAGCCCTCTCGAGGTTCAAAACTCTGATCTATTGGAAATCAATATTTATACGGCCAGCCAACATAATGACCGTATGGTATTAGTAGAAACGGAGAGAAACCTGGATCCTACATCTCATTCAGGAGAGCAAAAGAATATTACAGAGATGTTTCCAACTGGACTAAGAGCAGTCCATAAAAAGAGATCGCGAATAATTTAGCAAACACGTTGATACCTTCTGAATGGGAGTTGAATGACAAATATTTTCAAAAATTAGGCCCAAGGTTTACTGGAGATGGATATCAAGGCCACGAGGAGCTATCACAAATTAAATAAATTCTTCTCCCTGTCAGCAGTCAACTATCTTATAGCAGTGAATAACTTGTAAATATCATGTAAAGACTAGTTCCTTTATGTGTTTCATCTGATGTTCCTAAGCTCAGGAATCGATCAAGAATAGTAGAGTAAAAACGTGTCATGATTAGTCTAACCATGTTTTGGCCTTGCATGGCATAGTTTCAGTCCCTACCTATTGTGCCTATGCAAAAGCAAGTACTGGCAACTCCCTCTACATCTCAAAGTCTTAGTACAAAGGGTATGTACCATCCTCACTGTCTACTCTTTCTCTAACAACATGAAAACTAGTCAGTCTAAGGCTTTCTGAAATAGTTGCCAAAACCTTGTTGCATTCCAGGAAACCATCTACCAACAAGGTGTGGTTTAAGCTCTCAAAAACATTTTCTGCCAGGTTACAAGAATATTCTCATCTATAATTCTGTTATTCTTATAGGAAGAGCTTCAAAAGCCACTAAAGTTCAATACATTTAAAGTTCAATTAATTGTATGAGTGATGGAAAATTTGCTTATCAGCCTTTAATCATCAGATTTTTTAAGGCAATCAAAAAGTTCTGACCAAAGGTAGAAATATTGCTCTACTTTTGGAATCACTGTTACCCAAGGTTACAAAACTGTTCTAGCCTTACTTGCAGGATGAAGTTCAAGAAAGTTTTAACTATGTCCATAAAGAAACCACTGCAAATTTATTTGAACAGAAATAAAAGCTTCAGACTGCCCATGAATCTTTTCATCTTTGTTGTGGACCTTGCAAAGGGCTAAAAGCCACAAATTTTATCTCGGCTGGGTATGTGAAATCTTCTTTTCTTCAAGTTTATAAAGATGAATATACTCCAGCTCCATTTACTGTGAGAGTAAAGTAAAGGTGAAGTAAACCCTCACCTCCTGCATTGAAAGGGATTAGGTCTCAATTTCTGAAACATGCAGATGGGCTTTGTAATCAACATCCTGAAAGTTCATCAAGAACTACATGCTAGATATAAAGGCTTCTATAGGCTCAGCCTTCGGCTCTGCTGTCCTTAGTGCTGTGCACCAAAAGTAAATCAAAATCCTCCCTCCATTGTTTCTTGTTTCTGTTTATATCGTCACTATGTATCTCCTGCAGTATGATGATGATGATGATGATGATGATGATGATAATGTGACAGTTTGTGACCTGCAACACTGTTCTCCATGAATCTGTAAGGAGCACAACTGTATCCTTCTCAATAAGTGTTTTCTGCAGCTATTTGTCTATACTCAGTACACAGTGATGTAGGAGGAGGGGAAGGTGTTCATAGAGCTGTATTAATTTCATTTCATGAATAATATTTTTTCTTCTTGGGATGAACCTAAGGTGGAGTATTAAAAGGCAATTTTTACTTAATATGTATGTAGGGGGTGATACCAACCTACAATCAGATAACACCTTTGTATATAGAGTATATAAAATGTGCTATATAGCAGCTGTGTGCTTTGTATACTATGTAAATAGGAGATACTAAGAGGTTTACTGACTCAGCCCTTCTGTTGTGTTAGTTAAGTTTAGCAGTTGTGTGTTAGAGAAGTGTATTGTTTCAGCTTCTGGGATCATTCTCCCTCTAGCTGGCAGTGAGGAGAATAGGCTGCAGTATAACATCTGCTTGGTGGCTCACATGAGGTAGAGAGAGTGAGAGAGAAGAGGCAGCAGTGACAGGCAGATGGGAGAATTGTAGTGGAAGTGAAAAAGATAGGACAGCTTGGGGAACTGTCCTGGGAGAGTGAATGGAATTATATGAAGAAAAGTATATAAACCTTATTGATGTTGTCTGCTTGTTGGAAGTGGTTTAACCTGCCAAGAATCATGTGAGTAAAGCCTGCAGGTCCCAAAGTGAGAGTCTCTTTCAGTGCCAGTGGATTACTCATCACAGCAATCACACACTGGTAGGCCTGACATATTCACACACCTGCTATCAGGTGTGGGACCTGCCTCCTTAAAAATTTACCTCCTTCTATGCACACCTTTACATGTATGTGATGCCTACAGACTCGAGGAAAACAAAATTACAGTAACCAATTTACATTACTTTAGCCATTAACAATACAGAATGCTTGTTTTAAATAGTAATATGTCTCCTGTTCCACTCCTGTGTTTCAGCTCAGTGTCCATTTAGACAGAGGCTTAACACCTTGATAATTTAAAACTGCCCATGACCTCATAAAACAAGTTATGCTGTAGGTTTTAAGCACTGTATGCCCCCATAAGCAGTTGTATTAAATCACAGTTTATCTTCTTTTTGCTGAGATTAGCCTTCTGAACATTTACAATTCTGCCATCTGCTATAGCTAAGCTTTAGTTTTATTAGTAGCAATTGTTTGACAATGAGACAGTTAAAAGTCTGTTTCAAGTGAACATCTGACAGAATTTTAACTGCCATAAGGCAAATTTAAGTGAAAGCAAAGTTTTCCTTTAAAACTAGATTTGCTTCATTCTGAATGTAGGTGGCAGAAAGAAATATTGGTAGTGTTGTGGATAGGAACAAAGGCTATATGTGTGTTATCCTTTGTGTCTCCATTTTAATGTATTAGTTAGTATAGCACCTCGTATACCTTTATATTATGGCACGTAAAAGCTGCCTGTATATCTCGTCTCTAATGTGTTAACAAAATGGCGGCCACATAATGTGCTTGTAGAGATAACTGACGTATAATCCAAGATGGCGGTTACATAATTATGTAATCTGAGGTTACCTAATCTTCAAAAAATTGGGAATCTCGCAAGAGAACAGAGGGTGACTTTTGATCACTATATTTACTATTTTGCCATAGGCAAACTTAAACTCTGTCAGTTCTCTATCTGTAAAACACTAAAACGTTACTTTTATTATGTATACCTCTTAACCTCTATGCACACTCTTTAAAAAACTGATTTCTAACCTCATCATTTAACCCTTTTTGCTTCTGAAAGAGGGAATAACTCCCTTTCTATTATCAAGTCTGGTGGAGCACCACCTATTAACAGGAGAGCCTTATATCTATAGCAAAGTACTAGCTCCAGTAAGGGATCCCAAGCCTACTACTTGGGCAGTCGTCCCTAATCTCATGGACCCAGAACAAATAAGGCCCCCTTGTGACACTATCCTGTAAGGATGATAGGTATTGATCATGTGAGGCCACGGTTTCTATTTAACAAATCGGGATGTATGTATATTGCTTTTGTGCATGGAGGGGTTTTTTGGCAGCTGAATTGTATGGTATGTGCACTCGCGTTGTTGTGGCAGAGACGCAGCTTTGGGAGTGGATAACTACCCATTCATGTGTATATATTCATCTATGTATAGGATTTATTGTTTCGCTCGCTGCTTGGATCTATGCTTATTGGATGCAATAGATGCAATAACGTTTGAAGACACTAATATTTTTGCATGCCCCCATATTTTTGCATGCTTCCACTGTGACGTAATAAATTAGGTGGCTAGCCGTGAGCCGGAAGAGAGAATCTTCAATGGGGAAGTTGTGAGGTCAAACTGCGGGAGGGACGGTGAGCTAACCATAGAGCCTGCAGCTTTATTAAAATGAATATGAATATTACATATAAAAGAGAAGTGGTTTATGGAAATAGTTTGAGACAATAGTATATAGCACAATAAAACATGTACTTAATAGGGCTTGCAGCTTTATTAAAATGAATATGTATATTAGATATATAGGGGAAGTGCTTTATGGAAAGATAATATGACAGTGGTGTACTGTACAGTGAAATCTATATTCCAAATGAATATGCATATTAGATCTGGAAGAGAGGGGGCTTATGGGAGCTGATAAAGCTAGTAGTGTGCTGTGGAATGTATCACCTATTCTGCTTAGTCTGTTGTAGGTGAGCCACGCAGTTGCAATAATATGAGAGAAATAAGACGGAAGTCCATCAAAGTCAGGGCTGAGGTGTCTGCTGGTGCAGTGCGTTGGCACGGGCAATACAGTAAGATGGGGCGCAAGCCTGTTATGGAGATGGTGAATTTGCTGAGGATTCTGTTCATGGGAGCATGGGGGCAGCTTTAGCAGGACATATTATGAGTGTGCGTGCAGTAGAGCGGAGGGGGAGTGGGCTTTTTTTGTGGATTCCCCTGATGGCTAATTGGGAGCACTTTAAAAGGGGGTGTACCCAACTGATATATAAGGAAGTGAGCTTACACCCATGTGTCGGACCTCAAACCCTGAAAAACCAGGTTGCGGGAAAACTGTGGGGGCAGGTCAGTATGACTTTTTTAAATTTGGATTTCTCACCTCTGTCTAGAAGTGTCCCCTGCTGAGATGGTGTCACAAGGGGGCCTTTTTGTTCTTGTTCAGAGATTAGGGGACTGCCCAATATGGTTGGATCCCTTTTTGGAGCTAGCACTTTGCTATAGAATAAGGCTTCCTGTTTTAAAAGGTGGTGCTCCACCAGACTTATAAAAGAAAGGGGGTTTTTTTTCCCCCTTTCAGAAACAAAAGGGGTTAAAAAGATGAGGTTAGAAAACGGGGTTTTTAAAAAAGTGGCATAGAGGTTAAGGGTTTTTTTCATAAAAAAAGTTTCGTTTTAGTGTTTTTTCAGTGAGAAGTGATGAGTTTAAGTTTGCCTTGGCAAAATAGTAAATATAGTCATCTGGGTTATGCCCCCTGTTCGAAAAATTTGATTATAGGGAGTAGTCAGCCAAAGATGTAACCAAAAACAGTAAAAATCTACCCCGTGTGCTTTCTTTTTGCTAACCTTCAAAAATAAAAAACCTCCTTTTGGCATAAAGACGAAAGTGTATTTAGACCCAAAGTGGGGTTTTGGTGTGATCTCTTTCTCGTTGCACCTTTATATCCTAGGATAATTTGGAGACCCCACTTGGATGTAGAGCCTCTTTGAAGTTTCATCCATATTAGTAGCAACAAAAGAGAAAAGACAATACAGAACATTTACTATGGCAACTGCGCTAGAAATTTTCGGACGTTTGCTTAAATATGACCGGCTTTCTTTTCACCACGTTGATTTTAGTCAGTTTTTGGACACTTTAGGTACAACTTCCAACAAAAGTGGCATTGGGGCTTTGCTGAAAGGGCGTGGCTCATGGAAAGGGGATTGGATTAACATCATGTGAAATGGTGGTACAAAAAAATGTGGCAACATTTTGGTCCATTTATTATTATAAACTAGGCCGACTAATAAGTCGTTGACAGTGGCTCAGTGTCTAGCACTGTTTCTTTGCAGCCGGGGGGTGGATTAAATCCCCTACAGAAAAAATTCAGGGGTTTGTGTGGGTTTTTCCCCAAAAGGGATTCGGTTTACCCGTAAAATTGAAACCCAAATGAGGACAGGGACCAACATTTATAATGACTATCTCTGTAGAGTGCCATAGGATATAACAAGATTGTCAAACAAACAGGATCCGGCACTAATAAAATTCAGAAAAATGTATTAATTATCCATTAAAAATCCAAGTGGAACAGGCAATCCGGAATTGCATTTTTAATGGATAATTAATACATTTTTCTGGATTTTATTGGTGCTGGATCCTGTTTGTTTGACAATCTTGTATATCACCAGCAGCCTTCTGTTTCTTTCGTGCACCCTCGCAGATCCTTCCCAGCGCATAGCGCCAGGTGAGCTGGCTGAACTTCACTTGTTTACATAGGATATAACAGCTCTATATTAACTAATAAAATAAATAAAGTTGGGGGAAAGTGTCTAATCTTTTATCATACATCACAAACCACTATTATATATTTGGCACCCCATAATTACTCCTTCATTTTTGTTTCACAGGGGAAAACAAGTATTTACTCAACAGACATATACAGTAAAGAATGACCACATGTCCTCTTTATTGTTCACTTGTTATTAGGCCTATAAAACCATGATATTGTCTGCATTAGAGGTAAACTTTTAGGGGTGGTACTATGTGTGGTTGTGCATTGTGCATACATAACATATTTGTCTAAATTATTGTTTTAAATGTCCATCATTTAGCAATACAATAATTTGTACATTGCTCATCTGCATCAGTGACACAAATATTTGTTCTCTTTTGGGGTTGGAAATTTATGTTAATATGTTATGGGCTGGAACAGGTGGATGGTGCCAGTCCATCTCTTGGATTGGCATCATCCACCATCATATCTAAGTAGCAGCCATGCCATCTTTTTCTTCACCCCAGTTTACATTACAAAAAGAACATATTCTGTGTAGTGTGTTCTGAGTGGTAATTTATGCTGTCCAGACATTAAGATAAGATAGAGTAAATGATGTCTGAGCAAAAAGCAGGACCCTTAGGAAAGACAATGAGAATCTTGTTTACTCTACCTACATTCTGTATTAGTAAAGGGAAAGATCTGTGTGGGTGTGGTAAACAAGACTCTCATTGTCTCTAGTAGGAGTCCTAATAGGATTCCTGTCAGGATTTACTTTGATTTTACTCTAAATCATATAGGCCTAAATATGACAGAGCTCAGCTTCTCTTTCACTATATGCTGCTCTCAGAGTACTGTAGTATAAATCACCAAATAAGTACATTATTATTGCATAGCCATTGATATAACATCAAGGAAGACATGTATGATTGGGTTTTTCACCCTTTTCTGGTGTCAAATGCGCCAAAATGAGCCAGCTGCAATGTCTAATGCGCCTGATGAATGTGTTAGGCGAATTGTTCATAAAACTTGACACTTTCTAATGCGCCTAACATGAGGGGGCATTCTAGGGGTGTGGCACCACACAGATAGACACATATATGAATGTGGTTCGGCAAAACTAGGCACATTACAACTCGAACAGGCACACCTATTTCAATGTGGTCTGCCTGAGACTGAGGAGTCAAAGTGGAGCTAGATTTGCCATTAGGGCAAAAATATGTCCCTTATTTCTCAACTTACACCAGTACAATCATAAAAAGTAATTTCTGATAATTATCAAACTATGTAAAATTATTTTTGAATGTGAAAAAAAAAGTATGTAAAATTAAATAATTTAAACGTAATAAAAAATGTTATCATATAAAATTAGTATAAAAAATATATAACATCCCAAAAATATAAAAATATATCCTATAAAAGGCATTTAAATTTAATAGAATCTAAAACTAGTTTTACATTAAATAACCCATTGATGTTGTTGTTTAGATTTTACCATTTTTAATTTTTACTACATTAAATTTGAAATGAATTTTTGCTGCTCTCACCCTTTATTCTACACACAGCAAGAGCCAGCACAGCACAGGTCTTGCTAGGACCTGTGATCCACCAAGCAAGATCACTACCATAGTTTCTATTCACTGACATGCTATTCTCATGACATATTTTATTTGCAGCCTATCTATAGATAGATACATGTTAGGCGCATTACTAATGAGCCTAAGTATCGTAATGTACCTAACACATAGGCGAGGCACGTCGAACTTTAGACCCCATTTATAATCGCACAAAACCCACTTTCATACATCAGGCGCATTATACACTGAAAACGAGACTCGACAATTCACTTCGAAGCGCCTTCCTTCATACATGTCTCCCCAAGTGATTGACAGTAAGGGTACTTTCAAACTGTGTGTATTTTTTTTTTTGGCTGTCACGGGTGCCCCCGCGACCCTCAACCCGGGTCGCAGGCGCACCCGTGCCTCCAGCCTGGCGGCCCCGATTTCCGCGTGTCGGGCGGCAGACGCGCTGACTCCGGCAGCTGTGTCCCAGGTTACTTACCCGTCCTCGCTCCCGCGGCGTCTCCTGTGCCCCGGTGCGCGCATCCCCGCTCCCTAGGGCGCGCGCGCGCCGGCTCTGTTAAATTTAAAGGGCCAGTGCGCCGGTAATTGGGTATTGTTGGCCGCTGCCCTTATTTTGGCCTGCCTCTTCCTGATGCCCTTGCCGGATCTTTAGTGCCCATTGCCTATTGAGAAAGCATTCCTAAGTCTTGTTCTGATTACCCAGTACCATACTGTTTGCCTCCGTCCCTCGACCACGAATCTTGCTGCCTGTCCTGACCTTCCTGCCTGTCCACGACCACGAACCTTGCCGCCTGCCCTGACCAACCTGCCTGTCCCCGACTACGAGCCTGCCTTCCGATTTTGTACCACGCTACACCTCGGCTGCCTCCGCAAGCAAGTCACGTCAGAGGTAGCGACCTGGTAGACTCCGGTGAAAACCGGGACCTACCTAGATTCCGCTCCCAGGCGTGGCTTACGCCATCACTTGCGGTGGTCCAGAGGATCCACTACCTCCAACCGTGACATTGGCGTTCTTTCACTTGCAGTACTGCACTGCAATTAAACTGCCTTTATTATCAGCAAGCTCCTTTTAGTTATCTATATTGTTTGGAAAGGTGTAACAATTGAGTGATCAATTATTGTGTAAGAAGGCTTGTAGATTATCGGTAATTGATTACTCACTTGTAGCATCTTACAACACAGTTAAAATAAGTGAAAGAAGATTACGGGTAATAATGGCAGTTTAATTTCAGAGAAGTACTACAATTAAAAAACCCACTAAAACTGTACGGTGTGAAAGCAACCTAAGTGCCTTGTTATCCATCAGTCTGCTTAAAAGTTAGTGGCAAATGATAATTTACTACTAGAAATTCCGCCTCCTGCATTTTATTAGAAAATATGCCTACTTGTTCCATAGCAAAGATTAAAAGACCTGTAATCTATTGGTGATGACCATACTACTGGATTATGCTAGTTTGATACTACTTTGAAACCATCTCCATCTTGGGTTGAGGCCCTGCATCCATATTTGTTAACATTGTAGGGCCTGTGAAATGCAGCCGACTTAGGTTGGGCCACTCCTCTTCATTGCCTTGATTATCGGGCTCATAGTTTAACTCTATAAAACGTACTTTTTCTTATTTAGAATTTTGTAAAAATTGACAAAACAAAATATTGATGGAAGCACATTTGCATTAGCTGAAACACTTTTATACTGTATTTCTGTAAAGCTCTATATTGTTGCAAGGTCATATTGATTATCAATGTGAGTAATACAATGCAAAAGAAATACACATTATGTTGTCAGTGAGCAAATGAAAAATATTGCATGAATAGGCTGTGATTGAAGAATAGAACACCCTAATACTAAGAAAATAAACAGTTTCACTTCAGCACAATTAAGGTAAATGACCTTCCATTGACCAGAAAATTGCATTTTAGAAGAAGTTCTGTGCTTCACATTGATGTATTCATAACCATCCTTGTTAATGTATCATCTGTCATGAGTATATTATCCATTATTGTATAACGATTTAATACTCACACTTGTTCGTACGTATCATCATGTATCATCATTATGCCAATGAGAGTAAGGAGAGACAGAATGAACAGCAAACTACTGTGCATTTATACTGTGTCAGCACTCACACAGCTCAAAACTGGCTAAATGTCAGATGGAGTACATGAAATTAACACTATTTTTTGTACTGTTCTAGGCTCTCACATGTAGCAGCTTATGTGCTTTAATGGTTAGCCCTTAATTCAAAAAGACATGTCAATTCAGTGAAAATAGCTGGTTTGATGGATAGAATTAAATCTTTTTTCCAGATCTTGAGCTTTAATGTTTATAATAAGTATGCCACGGGTAGGCAGGTTTTTGGGGCAATATACATGGAATAATGTACCCTTTCTGTAAGTTGTAAGACCATGAGAAGTCACAGAGGAGCTCTGTGAACAAATAAATGCACAAAGCTGCAGGCCTAGAGCATTTATGCAGGTTATCAAACTTCAAAGTGACTTCAAAACATAAGGTAAATTCCTGTCCACCATAGATAAAACTCTCTTATCCTTTGAAAATGAATGCTGGCAGCAGTTGAAGTGTATGTACATAATCTGGTTTTACAGCAGCAGGTCATATACAATACTGTATTACACACACTACAGCTGTGAAAGAATCTATTTTTAGAGACAAAGGGAGCATTAATGTCAGTTAATCAATAACTGTCTTAGAAGAAGGAAATTATATAAAATTAATCTTAAACAGACTGATTCTGCTAGAATATATGAGCAGTGCCTGTTTACAACCATTCTTCTCCATAAAATCTCCAGGTTCTGGCATCAAGATGTGATATTTATGCAAATATAATTCATAAATTTGCCAATGGAACGTTTGACCTCTATGTACACCTTGATGTAACTGTATATTGAGATACTGGTCGCCTTTGTACACCTCAACATACAGTAACGTCACAGAATTGGGGGGCTAAGAAGCTGTGACAAGCAATAAAGCTACAATACAGAAATATTGCAGTGTATTATATAAGTAATCATAAACAATTATGGAAAAAATCTTAAATTTTCTCATTAGCGCTACTAAGCAAATAGTTAATGCTTACTTATGTCTTATCTGGTTGTTATCTCGTATCTGGTCCCCTAAAGTGGTGCGATTGAAAATATAATTTGTTCTACCACAAAGCAAGCCTTCATTTGGTATGCTAACATAAATATAAAAATATAAGGATGTGAATGTAGCAATACAAAATCTTCCTCTATGAATAATGTTTTGTGCAAAAGTTATTTGTTAGTTGTACCTTATAATTAATCACTGAATGGTGTATAAATACAATAAAAAATGGAAATTGGATTTTTCTGACTCTTTGGTAAAAGAAAAATGAATAAAAGTAATCTATTGATAGGTACCCTGAAATGGTACCACTGAAAAACCTAACTAGTCCTGGAAATAACAAGTATAAAAAAAAGTTATGTTAAAGGAAAGATGCAATGTAACAGAAAAAAAATGCTATGTTTTTTATGCCCCAAATAGGTCAGTCGTAAAGCGCTTAAAGGCAGCATATAAGATCAAATATTCATGTTGTTATTAATGCTATACTCTGCTATCTGTTGAAAAACTAAAAACTATAACAAGGATTAACACAAATACAGAAGCAGCAGAGCTGACTTTTCACATATACAGGAAAATAGTTGATTTTGCCATTTGGTGCAAGTCATCTAGCCTGATTACGAGGCATTCTGGCAACCCTACTGTGTTATCCTTATTCATTTCAGCTCTGCCATATCTGTATGAATGGATTCAATATTGGCTTAATAGAAACATAACTTCCAGTATGTTCTTATTGCTCACTGTGGTCTCATAATAAGGATGATTGCCAGATAGCGGTGATGTGGTTACTTCTAGAAGAGGGCACATGGCGAGAAGTGCATTTTGTTAGATTAAAGGCATGCTTGTTCCCATGACTAACCGAGGAAACTCAAGTGGTATCTTTGTGAAGACCAAGGTTTTATTCTCTTAGAGCTGCGTATTACAACTAATATATCTACAGCTTGGAAAATGATGCTATGCTTTTTAACACACATTCAACATGATTTCTTCAATAAGACCATACACACCTTTGATGAGTACATATTGCTGAGTACATCTGCTTCTAATGCTTTCATCTCCTCTTCAGAATCTATACAAAAATAAAGAAAAAACATAAATGTGGTTTCAGTTATTGAACGGTGCTATTTAGGTTGCTTTAAGACCCTACCAAAATACACATGGCACATCCCAAAAACTCTATGGAGTACAAAGTCATAGGATTTGCCTTGAGATTTTTGAACTTTAAAATGTATTCTTACCATTATACCACAAAAAGTCCTCTTTGATAATAGTACTTTCTGCAAAACATGGGTTACAGTTTCCTATTACTACATCTCATATAATAGTATCTCTTAAAACATCTAAAGATACAATAATGTGGATAAGGAAGTTACTAAATATTTATGTCATTTCCCAAATGTCTATGGAATACAAAGCCATAGGATCTGCCTTGAAATTTGTGAACTTTGACATGTATGTTTACCATTATACTAAAAGGTCCTAGTTGATAATAATACTTCCTTGAGTAAATTGGTTAAATATCGCCTCTTGTATGCCCCATGTAATGTTGTCCCTTAAAAGACATAATAGAGTGAGTGAAGGAGTCCCTGAAATGCTATTGTGTGTCTAATTTCTTTGTCTGATCAGAACAAATACAAATGAGTCTTTACAACAGACCATTTGGCAAAGATATTTTTAACAAGTGAAGCCACTATGTTCTTTCAAACTTAGTGATAATGATGTAGCTGAAACAATACGGTACGTATGTAAATATCTAACAATGAAGCATGTCTAAGAAGTCTATGTGATATGTATATGCATGTATTTGTGTGGGTGTATGTATGTTCTGTGTGTATGTTTGTGTACACCTAAATGAATGATTGGTATTAGTGGGTTTATATTGCACTGACCCACCTAAATGAATGATTGATATTAGGGGGTTTATATTGCATTCACCTGACATAAATCAATAACTATCACTTATTTCTCCAGTATTCCACAATAATGCCAGTGGACCCTAGAAAACGAAATCACAGCAATCTACACTCAGCACAGTTCTATAATATCATTACACCTGTTCACATAGAAAATCCAATAGCTTCTCATTTTCAGTACCTTATTCACACAGCAGCACCCAACAGGAAAGGTCACCATATTTACTGATTAAGAACACATTAACTATGTTCTGTTGTACACCATGCTCCTAGAAACCCAATTTACACTAGACAAGTTACATAGCTACATCAAGCAATGTGCTTGAATGATTTCATAAATAGGCATAAAGCTTTCTATCTGGACTATGCTGGAAGTCGTAACCATTCTTCTGCCAGGGGAGTAGAATTCTTTCTGGTAACAGTCATGTAAAAACTGCATTAAATGTTTGGCAGGCAGCTTCTTAAATAATGTACACACAAGCACTGCTGGTTATAGCTGTCAAGTGGATGTCTCAAACATTTATATCGACAAATAGATTCTATTCCACTGTATTGTATTTAAAGGAATAAAACTACAAAATTCTAACTCTTTAACCATCTCATATGGATAATTATCATAGTATGGTATTTTATATACAATATTGTTCTGTATTGAAAAAAAATAGTTTGTCTGTTTCTCAGTACAAGGTTACATGCTATTAACTGACCAGCTTTTTCGCTGCAAAATGACTACACTGTGAAGGGAGTAAGTTGTTTTCACTTACTTTGTTGTTATGCTACATGAATATTTCATTACTTTATAAAATTCCAATCTTCTGTCAGAAAATAGCCTGCGTGACCTCGACATTATGCGTACTATATTGTAGAAGAGTGAAAGATGTACAATACACTATCTGCTCAAGGTCATTGGTATGAGCTCTTTACTAAATTGGCTGTTTGGACATCTATTGAGAAGGTAATCAATAATCAGTGCCCCTAACAAGATAATCAGTTTTGACCTACGAGACTCTATCACAACTTTACTAGTTGCTAATGCCTAAGATCATAACCCTTAACAACAATCTGTGAAAGATTTCAAGTTGAGGACAATACAGAATTTTACAATAAACAAAATCATTTTTACCATGCTAGAACTGTGGTGATGGAAAAAAAAATGTTATCTTTTTGCCGGTGATTTAGTCAAAAGTTGCAAATGAGGTGAAATATTTGTGTGACCACCTTAAGTTGTTAGCCTGCTGTACATTAGCAGCCTTTTTTATTTCAGAATATCTGAAAATATAACAGAAACTTCTGTCTCTACTAATGATCCCTCCTGGAAGCAATGACTGGAATAGTGCTGTTCAAATGTAATCAAGAATATAAAAAAGCATCTATAACAACTATAACAATAGAATTCTATTAACACTCACATACAATAAAAGTAGTAGACAGAGCATTAAAAAGTCCTATCTCCACTGTACAGTACAACCTTCAAGAACAATAAAATAAATGTGTGTTGCATTAGCTTTTAATCTTTCAGGACACATTTCTGCTTAGAGACATTAGAGAACATTTAAAGATAAAGCAAATCATCATGTTCTGTGCCTTTATGGATACATGTGTAAAAAAAGCATACAATACTCTGTTTCTATTATTAAAAAGCATTAGTAGAAAGTCAGTACATTACCTGTGCACATTCCACAGCAGCTGAAAGCAAGGAGCATCAGGCACACCATCTGAATTCTTAGTCCAGTCATCACTGATTAGTTTAGGAACTTAAGTCCATTCAATAGCAGAGATGCAAGTGAATCTTCTCCCTCTTCTGTGCTGACTAGACTGCTCTGTGTCTCTGTACCATAATGGGAATGCTGGACCCTCCCCAACTATATAAGCAGTGAGATGATGTCACAAGTCTACAGGAGAGTATTTGGAAGACATCCCCAGCCCTCTTCTCTCAGCTTTTGCTGCTCCATATATCATCCTCTAATTACGAATAACATGACGCACATTGGTAATAGTAGAGTTTTTTTTGGTTGTGGACGTAACTCAATGACGTTCTGGGATTTCTCATTGAGGACACACATTATATTCTTTGAACTCTTGTGTATAAGGCACAGTTTATGACATATTGATTTTGCAATAACGTTACTATGATCAGTCACGACCTTATCAATAAAAATAGAAATCATGAGATATGTGCTATATAAAGAGTTATCTTTTGCTGCTGATGGGTCAAATGTACACGTAATGAAATGAAGTTGTTGACATGCATTGAGGCTGCACTCTCTAACAATCTGCTGGAAGCCAATCTTCAGATAACACCTGCTCTCAGCTCCGACTGATTTAAAACAGAGTTTATATGACAGGCAATAAAAATTCAACTACTTGAATATTCAATTAGCAATTCTTTACTTACTGTGAGCCACGTTTTTTACTTTCAGGGGTATGTCATCATATTCAAAAGATATTCCATGTCTAATTGGTGTGCTCCCAAACAGACTTGCCCGGAAATGAATAAAGTGTCTGCAGGGTCACCTCTACATATTTTCTACTAGTGGCCACATCGAGGGCGTCACTAGGTTTGTCTATTTTCTTTAGAGGATTGTCTGCTTTGAACAACATTTAGTTACACAGTTTAGGATGATATGGACAAAATTTAAATAGGTTGCCAGGCCCGAGGAATTCTTCAGACACTGAATGACTTAGCAGCCAAGTGTCATTGTTTATCCAGAGCAACAAAATCACAACCTAAAATCGTGGGCCCATAGGGGATACAGCAGGAGTGAAGGAAGCATCTGATTGCCCTGAACAGAAGTTGTAACTGCTCACTAGACCACAGAGCTGAAATCAATTGAGAAAAAAAAAATATCATGAATTGGGAAGCATGGAGGTATTGTAGGTAGCACAGGTGCCTTGCAGTACTGGTAACATTGTCCTGAAAGTGATTGGGGCCACACCTATATGGTTCTCATCTCTTTTCTTTTCTTAGGTTTTCTTCCAAATGCTTTAGTATGCTAACACAGCCCACAAATGTAGGTTAACTGGCTTCCTTTGAAAAAAGCTTGTGTGTGAGACAGAGATTATATTATAAATCCCTGTGGCTCCCGAGCTGATTCAAATTTCAAAATTTTCGTTATTTTTAAGCAAGAAAAAAAATAGTGGAATAAAAATTAAAATAATAAGAGAATACAAACATAATTAAATAAGATGTGTTTTATTTAGTTGTCTTAAAACAGACAATTCTCTGAAATGCAGAATTTGGAACTGAACGTATGACATCTGTTAAAAAGGGTGAATCAATGTTACCTATTTTTAGTCTGATTTTCTTTAAAATTACAAAAAATGCTGTAATTGTGCTATTGTCTTTTTACTTTTCCCCAATTTTTTAAGAAAGTAAACCTTTTATTATACGGATGTCATAGCTTGTAGTAAAGGAATTGTTCCAATTTTCAATTTTAATTTTCTTACTTGTTCCCCGACAGAAAAAGAATTTATACAGTTGAAAGTTTCAAAACAGTTTATGTTTTTCACACAATGTATTTGTTTTTTACGTGTTTTCTTGAATAGCCAAATTCTTTACATTTTAAAATGTGATCTAAGTAAAAATAGGTTAATTGGTAAGATAGAGTTGAATGTGGGCTGTTACATTTGCAATGCTGTGGAATAGCTTTACTTATAATGGTTAATAAGGAATGTTATGCGATATTAAAATGACTTTGTTAGTAAAAAAAATGCTATATTAAAAATGGCCGCTAGAGGGCAGTAAGAATATTAATAATTCATCAAATGGACATGCACAGGTTCAACACATGCGATTAACATGACATATTGAACAATGACTGTGAATGGAAAGATAGTAATAAGACACTTCAGAATCCTATATTTATCTATATATGTGTTTGTTGTGCTAGGTAAATGTGATTGTCACATCAATAGATCAAAGAAAATACATTTGTTATCGATTTTTTTGTGCAGAAAAGATATCTATTTTAATAAAAAAGAAAATTTTTCCCTTGGAAACTGTTTTGATTTATTAAAGGTTTTTTCTTACCATGCTTTTTTTTAAGAGCCTGCTTTTCAACCCTTGGCTTTACTTCACTTTACAGCATTGATTGCTTTTTGTTCATCTTTTTAGAGGCTGTTGGAGGGACATTAGTAAAGACGGGGGAAACTAGGCAGAAGGTTTAAAAGGCTTAAAGGGTTAACATTTATCAGTAATGTATCTAAACAAGCTCCTGTGCTAGGGATAACACACAGCAAGGAGTGATGTCACCATAATTAGCCAGGGCTTTTGGAGCAATAAGAGCACAGAGTAAGCTTATGCACACAAACAGGAGATAAGATATACTCTAGCTTTGAAGGGAAGCAACATCAGAACAGTTGTGTATTTGGTAATAATTTTGTGCCTAAAAGTTTAAAGCTAATCATTGTGGTGAGAAAACCCCTTTAAAGGCCTAAAGTGAGATGATGTCACATGTCTACAGTAGAGCATTTTGGACACATAACCAAATGTCTTCGCTCATCCTCTAATTAGGAATAACATGATGCACATTGATAATAGCAGAAATTTCTGGTTGTGGATGTAATTCAGTGATCCCTTTGGTGTTTTGTCACTCTGTATTTGCACAGTAAAACCATAGAATTCAAAGAGGTCATACTTTCATTTTTTCATGGCTTTGTGTTGAAAATAGTTAAAAGAGCAGATTACCTTAGCAGAAGGCTTTTTGACCACTTTTCTTTACTGGTCATATACTTTTACATTTTAAATTTCCTCTTACTTAAAGGGGTTTTCTCACTAGAAAGATTAGCTTTCAACATGAAGGGACAGTTAAATTAAGACTTTTTCTAAATTCATTGGTCAATCGATTTTACTTTAGTCATGCGACAAGAGACACTGTATGTGTTTTTGAATGCACCTCGGTTTCTATGGTTACGTGGTTGCCAGACCATAACTTTGTTATCTGATTAGCTGAGAGAACAGAAAGAAGGGAGTCACGTCACCCCACGGAAGGATTGAGCGCCGGATAAAACTAATTATCTCTATGGGGACGTTCACATGACTTTTTATCAATCCCAAAAAAATGCACTGAAAAACACTACATAAAACGTATCCAAACATGCACCCAAAGTGTGCTACGTGTTTGGATACGTTGTCTGTGCAGCAGAAATGTACCCTTAGATTTAAGTAGGGTGTTTGATGTGTAAATTGGATCAAGAACATATGTGTTTTACATTGAAATCGATGTAAATCACTCTGACCATTGTTAGATATGTCTTTGAGTCCATTTTTGGGTCCGAAAAAACATACCCAAACATGCATCTTAAAAATGCTGTGCGAACATCCGCTAACAAAATTGCAGTTAAGCAACTGTTTTCAGTCCTCATGGCACATGTACCTTGTGTTTACTGAAGTCATAACATCTCCTGCATTTGTCAATGTAACTGTTCAGTTGCTTACAGAGACACTAGATATGCCAGAGAACCACCCACAGCCTGAGGAGACAGAGTGAGAGTAAAACTCTTAACCTCTATTTCATTACCTAAACTAAGCATAATGGATAACTTGAGATTTTGAGATTTAAGCATTTCAAATATAAAATTTGGAGAAATTTATTACTCAGCTCTTTGTTTTTTAATGTTTCCCCTTGAAAGCAGTTCTCTTCAAGCATTTGCATAAGAGGCTATTATTGCAGTGCTAACAAAATGGGAAATGATCCCTTACTGTCTGATTCTTACCATTCTATATCTCTGCTCCCTGCGTTTGTTAGAATTCTGGCCTATATATGTTAATTTATTATCCTTATTATACATATTGATCAGATGGGTTTTATGTTGTTAAAGTTTACAGCTATAGCATTAACATTAGACAAGGTAGAATTCTCAATTACAGTAGTGTGCTCATCAAAAAATTTTTGGAATTTTGGGGTTTCATAATTAATTTGTAAATTCTTGTTGTCCTTTTGCCACTGTTTGAAAGACCAATTTACCCAAAGAAGTATGTCCCCTTTGGTATCTAAGAATAGAAATTTCAGGTAATATTGCAGTCTATGAATAATTAAATTTGAAATAGCTGCTGGAGAAGTTTAAAATTAAATTGTTGCAATGGTGTTTTTACCTTTTTTTGGTAAAAAAAAAACATTTTTTTTTGGGGGTTAAACTGGTTTGTGACCCGGATAAAAACCATTGGCACTAAAATATGCCTTGGCTACCTGGCACAGAATTCCACATAAAAAAGTGACATAGTTCAGTGGAAAAAAGACATGGCACATGGCACTTCTTTTTTTTTAATGCATTGCAGATTTCAAGTCCATGGAGGGAAAAAACAGACCATAATTTATAGTGATTAATTGTTGGAATGAAAAGTAACTATGTGTTAATATAACGATAAAATAGTAACATACTGTAGTAGATAAGGTTGGAAAAGGACACAGGTTCATCGAATCCAACCTATAATTCAACAGTGTTGACCTAAAGGAAGGTAAAAACCCATCTGAGGTGGATGCCAATTGTCCCAAACACAAAGAAAACTTTCTTCTTGACTCCAAATATGGCATCAACGTCCTATCTCCAGAATCTAGTCCCCATAACCGTTGGCATTATATTTTTAAAAAACGGAATCTAAACTTCTTGAACTTGGTCAATGGCTCCACCATTAGACCCTCTTGTGGTAATGAATCCAATAGTCTCACCGCTCTTAAAGTGAAAAATCCTTGTCTGTGATGATGGTAAAACCTTTTTCTCTCTAGACATTGGGATGCCCCCCCTTTTCAATGTTTTCAGACCTGGGGGTAAAAAGTCATGCAAGAGTTTGTGTACTTCCTTTTACTATTTGTCATGGGGAAATTAAACTGCCCCAAAGCCCTTTTCCCAAACTCTAACCTCAAGTTTAAGTCTATTTAATTCCCCCTTTTTTTTCACCCCAAATTGGTCACCCTCTTCTGCACCCATTATATTTCAGCTGTGTCCTTTGTATCAAATTCCCCTATTGGGCCCCTTGATTTGTACGAACAAAATTATGTTCCTTTTTTGGCATTTTTTCCTTTTTAATGAAACCCCTAATTTTTTTTGTTTGGGGCAACTGCCCCTTTGGTCACAGAATTTTATAATAATGTCTACTAATTTCCCCAAGTCTCTTTTAGTCATAGTTTTACTCATTATCATATTATTTACATTATTTGACATAGCTGTACTTTTTTGTTTCCTTGTTACAGGTACATTGCCTTATATTTATCCACATTAAACTAATTTGTCATTTGTCACCAACTTCCCTAAATCCCTATGTAATACTCTATCATCCTCTTTGTATTAACTTACAGAGCTTTGCATCATCTGCAATTATTCTGCTCTGTAAGCCGTCTATAAGGTCTTTAAAGGGAACCTGTGAGGTGGTCTATGTTGTCCTATCTGAGAGCTAGATATGATAGAGGGAGAGAAGCTGAGCTCTGCATTATATAGGAATTTATGATTTGTTGCAGAAAAACCAAAGTAAGTTGAACTGTAAGTCCTGCTTACCCTGCATACAGTTATTGACAGTTTCCTCTATACACCCTCTGACATGGGTAAAGTTGTCAATCACTGCATATAGGTGGGGTAAGAAGGAATTCCACTGTCTCTTAAGGAGTCCAGTAAGGATTTATTCAGCTTTTTCCTCAGAAAACCTGATCTGAATTATATAAACCTATAGATCACAGAGCTCGGCTTCTCTTCCTCTATCACATCCTGCTCTCAGGTAGGGCAGCATAAACCACCTGACAGCTTCCCTTTAACCATCACAGTCAGTTTTGCCCTCTATGATAGAGTCCTATTTGTCAAATCTGACATGTGTCACTTTATGTTTGAATAACTTTTATTACTTCTGCATATCTATGTGAAGCAGATATTCTCATGACACATTGTGCTTTAAGTTAGTAATACATTTTGGATGATAGTGTCCTTGTTTATTGCTTTATTTCATCAAATTGTGATGAAAATTTGGAACTATTTGCCATTTTCAAACGTAAAATAATTTATGTGTGTAAGACGGACCACTCAAAATATTTTATAACTAGAATCTACCATATGGACACTTTGAATGACATGTATGATTTTTGGTGCCCAGGCGCCAATTTCATTGCACACAATAGTAGTGTAGAATGCACCTGGATCTATGAACCTGTTCTACTGTGGGTCATAAATTGTCTTTTTCCCCAGGGGAAAAAAAAACAACAATTAAAGGCTCAGGGGAACTTTTAAAAGGGGTTTACTTGCCCCCGCGAAATGTGCATGAATTTTCCGTACTAAACCCAACTTTTAAAGGGTGTTGCTTCGTAGGTTTAGTTGCGAAAACACCTGGGGGAACCCCACCAGATTTTTGTGGAAACTCAAAGGGTTTGGCAAAAATTTAAATTAAAACCCCGGGTTTAAAAAAAAGACCTCATTTGGGAAAAAAAAACCCATTTAGGGAATATACCCCAAGGTTTTAAATAGTGGTATTTTGGGCCCCAAAAAGTTTTCCCCCAAGCCCGGATATAAAACAATTAGCATTGATTTTATATCACTGCGGTCTATGAGGAACACCCCAGCTCTTTCCCCACATGACAGATCGTATTGCGTGTTCCCCCCCTTTTGCTGCCGGGTTGGGTTTTTTTCCCCGTTTTAAAACTGGACCCAATAAAAGGGTTTTGGACTTTGCAATTTTTTTCCAAAGACGGAGCCGGCAGGCAGGGGGGGAACATGCAGGGGGCGTTCTTCTTGTAAATTGCCCGGGCTGCGTGTTCCTCATAAAACCGCTTGAAAAAATCCCCCTGCTAATTGTTTGGGATCCGTCTCTGTTTTCCATTCCTGGGGCCCCCGACATGGACCCCAAAAAAGCTTTAACAGGGGATTTAAAAACCCCATGTGAACAAGCCCTTATTTTTCACAAGAAACCCTGGAATAAAGCACCAAAAAATTTTTGTTTGCAATTTCTTCCAATTTTTGCCATAGGGGCTAAATTGGGGGGTGAAAAAATACGGTTTGGGCACGGCGGGGCGTACAAAAAGGGGGGAGCACTTTTGGGGCTTTTGGAATGAAGATTTTTGGAGGGGGGGAAATGTCACTTTTTGCAAAGCCCCCAAAAGTACCAGAACTGGTGTCCTTAGTCCCCCTTTTTTTGGAAAAAAAACCCCCTCGGGAAATTTAAAATTAAGATTTTATTGTGTTTTTTTTTTTTTTTTTCAACTAAATAAAAATGCATTTTTAAAAAAAATTGTGTTTTTTAGTTTTTTTTATGGTCTGACAACCTTAATTTTTTTTTATTTTTCTGTGTATGTGAATTTTTCGGTTTTTAATTTAAAACACTCAAAAATTTTTAAAAAAAATTCCCACTTTTCCAAAATTTTCCCAGCCCGGGACCCCAAACCCCCCTTGAAACAAACCCCCCCGGGGGTTTAAATAGGTGGATTTTAAGGGAAGGTGGAAAAAATTTATTGGGGGAAAGGTGGGGATTTTTTCTTTGTTTTGGGCCGCTGGTGTTTTTCACAATAGGGGGGAAAGGAAAGGGGGGAAAAAGGGGAAACAGGCCCAGTTTTCGGCACAATCTCCTGGGGGGAACCAGGGACCACCCCCCTTGAGATTTGCTAAAAACCCTTAGGGCCCTGTACCCAAAGATCAAAATTTTTTTGGTTTCTAAACTCTGCCCCCCTTACCCCCGAAAATCAAACAAAAGGCTTTTAGGGTTTTGGGGAGGTTTTTTAAAAGGAAATTGGAAATTTTATTTACTGTCAGCTTTTTTGTAAAGGGGGGTTTGCTGTTTTTTTAGAGGTTTGTAAAAAAAAAAACCTCTTTAGGGGAGACCCAAGGGCCCGGGAAGAAGGGGGGTTTCCTCTTTAAAGAAACCCGTGGGGGGTGACTGCTTCTTGGGCTGAAATTTTGTAGGCGGATACGCTCTCGTGGCCAAGGGTGCAACAATTTGCCCCATTTTTATTTAAAAATTTTAAAGGTTTTTTAAAAAATTCAATTTTTGGATTTTTACAGGTTTTTTTTTTTTTTTTATTTTCCCCAAATTTGTAAAATTTTTCCCCTTAAGTTTATTTAAAGGGTTTTTTGAAAAGCAAAAATTTTATTTATTTTTAAAAAGATTTTAAAAGTAAAGTTTTACTTAAAGGGAACGTGTTGAGTTGATTATAATATATATTTTTTCAAAATATTTTTCGTATATAAAAAAAGTTTGGGCACCCCCTTTTTTACTTTTAATTTCATTTTTAGTTTAAATTTTTGGGGTTTGTAACAGCCATTTTTTTTTGATTTTTCAATAACTAAATGGCCCACATTTAAATTTTTCCCCGGATTAAAATAAAGGTTTTATTCTTATAACAAAAAAGGGTGCAATATTGTTTTTTAGATTTTAAAATTTTAAAATTTGGCTTTTTGCAAACACCCCCAAATATTTAAAACAAAAAAATGTTTTTGATTAATGGGGGGTCCCAAACTTTTTATAGACTTTTATATAATATTTTTTTATTTATATATTATATTATATTTTTAAAATATTAAATAAAATTATTTTTTTGTATATTTTTATTATATATTTATTATAATTTAAATTTTTGATTATTTATATAAAAATTAAAATATGAAATTGCGTAACGAACTGTGGTGCTTTTTTTCCAGGATTCCTATTGAAAATTTAAAAAGTTCAACTAAAATTGGATATTATTGGACATATTCTTAAATAATTTTAACGACCCAACATTAAAAGAATTTGTGAATCACCTGTGGGGTCAATATACTCACTAAACAGCTGAATATATTCCTAAGGTGTGTCATTTAAAAAATGGCTTTTTATTAAGTTTTAGTCCTTTAGAATGTCTGCAAACCTGAAATGGTTCAAAGCATTAAAAGGAATTTATCACTAAAATGAAAAACGTAAAATTTGAAAAATGGGACTTTTTTTTAAAGAGGAAAAAAAAACGGGTTTCCCGGGGTTTAAGGGGTTTAAAGAAATGGATCAAACCCCGGGTAGTTGTAGCCCAAAAGGGGAAACCTGTAAAATTACACCAACCAGAGAACCACAAACCAGTATTTGTCTAAAAGCTATCGAAAGCTCCTTTGGCATACACCAACTTTGCATTTCAATTGAATTATATTTGACAATGTGAGCAAATATACAGTCCATACAATTCAAGCATTGGTTAATGTTGGTAAAGGTTCCCAGAAGATCTGGTGATCATGCACTGATGTGACGCTTCGGACATACAGATCACTGGAAAGGAAACATATAGAAATATGACACATAATCACTGGAAAGGAAACATAAAAATATGTGTGCAGTTGAAAGCAGAAATTTACATACACTATATAAAAAGACACATATGCATGTTTTTCTCACTATCTTATATGAAATCAGAAAAAAACTTAGCCATTTTAGGTCAATTAGGATTACCGAAATTATTTATATTTGTCAAATGCCAGAAGAGAGAATTTTTAAGGTATTTTTATTACTTTTTGCAAAGTCCAAAGTTTACATACATTTCATCAGTATTTGGTAGCATTGATCTTAAACTGTATGACTTGGGTTAAACTTTTTGGATATCCTTCCACAAGCTTCCCACAATATTTGGTAGGAATTTTAGCCAATTCCTACTGACAGAACTGTTGCAACTGAGCCATATTTGTAGGTCACCTTTAGTCGCACCTGCCTTTTTAGCTTTGCCCATAAATTTTCAATAGGATTGAGTTCAGTGCTTTGTGATGGCCACTATTGACTTGGTTCTCCTTAAACCACTTTGTAACCAGTTTGGCAGTATGCTTCGGGTCATTGTCCATTTAGAAGACCTCCTTCTGCCCAAGATTTAACTTCCTGGCTTATGTCTTGAGATGTTGCTTCAGTATTGCCACATAATCTTCTTTTCTCATCATGCCGTCTATTTTGTGGATGTCCCTCCTGCAGCAAAACAACCCCACAACATGATGCCGCCACCCCAGTGTTTCACAGTTGGGATGGTGTTCTTAGGCTTCCAAGCTTCTCCCTATTTCCTCCAAATGTAATGATGGTCATTATGGTCAAACAGTTCAAATTTAGTTTCATCAGACCACAGGACATGTCTCCAAAAATATAGGTCTTTGTGTATATTTGCAAACATTAATATGTATTTTATATGTTTATTTTAGAGTAATAGCTTCTTCCTGGCAGAGTGGCCTTTCAGCCATGTTACAGGTTTCACTTCCGCCAGCATCTTCACCAGATCTTATACTTTTGTTCTTGTTGATATGCACATGTTGGACGAAAGCACGTTCATCTCTGAAACACAGAAGATAGACTTTCTCATGATGTTACTCACAGAAGCAGTGTGTTTCTGGTGTGCTTTAAAAAATATCCACAGATGTGTATCTATTTAACTCAGATGTTGCCAATAAACCTATCAGAAGCTTCCAAAGATATGACATCATCAATAAAAATGTCTTAAAAAAATCTCTCTCATTATTCTGGAATTTGGCAAAAAATAAAAAATTATTTGATAACCCCCTAATTAAACCCAAATAACGGGTTAAGGTTTTATTCTGTTTCATGCAATAGAAAAAAAAAAAACATCATGTGTGTATTTTTTTATAGTTATTAAACCCTACGGGTTTTTTCAACTGAAATAAAATTATGTAAGGGGGACTAGGTTTACCCAAAGCCAGAGGGGGAAGGGGAAGCTGTCTAAAAGAAAAAATTTGGGGAAGGAAATGGATGAACCCTAGGCGGAAAACCCCCCCAAAAAAAAGGGGAAAGGAAGAAGGGAAAGAAAAAAAGGGGGAAAAATTTTCCTGGTGATAAAAATTTAACGGGAACCCCAACAAAAGTATATAAGGGGGGGGGGGGGGCTAAGGGTTAATACGGGCTTACCATACACAAAACCGAGATAAGAGTGGAATTGGTATGGGTACATTTGTGGGGTAAAATACGTCCTGCAAATAGGTGGATCTGCTTTTAGGTAGGTATCCCAAAGGGGGAGCTGGTAGCCCCCAAAATTTATTACCTAGCCCCATCCCATTAGATAATTAGGTAGTCACCTAACTAAAAATTTTTACAGAAAAACGTGGACTTTTATTAACCAAAAACAAAAACACAAGTGCCAGTAAATAAGGGTTTTCACATGACGGTTTACCCCAATCACGGCCACGTCGCATTAAAAGATCTTTTGGGGCCTGTAATTTCTGCACCTAAAGTAAATGATGAACGGGGGTGCATCAGCTGGGGGTAAAAAAGGGGAAGCACACGGGGGATAAGGATGATTTTATTTTCCCAATTTTTACTCAAGCCCCAAAAACCCAAACATCTTTTTGGTTTCCCAAAAAAACCTTTTTAAAGATTCATGTTTTTCTGCAGAGGGCAAAACCACCACTAGTTTTTACAAATTATTACGCAAAGTTGAAATCAGCACTTTTTTAATTGTTGATCGGTTTTTTTTTCGATCACGCGATAATTTAGGTTAAAAACCCCGCAAAATTTAAAATTAATATCGGCGCTTTTTTTGGGCGCTTCCTGCCCTTTTTGGCAGCCAGAAATCAGCTTAGAAAAATAGAGCGGGGTGAGCGGTGTGCGACTTCATGACGGGGATTGTAAGGGGTTGCATTGGCGGGAAAAAAAATCCCCATGACCTCTTTTTACTTTAAAAAAGCCCTTCCTTTTTTTTCTGCCTCAGTGTGTGTCACGCTCATAACAGTGGGGACGTCCCTCTCCCTCTTCCAAACAGCTCGCAAACAGCTCACGAAATTATTCTATTTGTTCACAGAGACGCTATCTTTTTAGCGTGAACCTTAGAACTTAGTTGATTAAGATTTGAAAATTTTGGGTAGTTAGCTGAAAATTTTTAAAGGAGCATCTAGCCCTGTAATTTCACGGAGGTGCGGGGGGGGGGCCGGGGGCGAACACAGCAACAACAGGCTCTTTAAAGATACTAATATTGTGCATCCAGCTTAAGGCACATGTATGAAGCCGCCGGGTCGGGGAGCGCTTTTCCGCTAGTTTTCCGCGAAATCGCGCCTGATTAATTCGGGGCCAGGGTGCTCTACATACTATGTAAATTCTCCGCCCGCGCCAGTTTAGGCGCAGTGCGGGACTTTGGCGCAGTGCGGCATTTTTGGGCGCCAGAATTCGCCGCCCGAGCTATTTACCCATACGCGGGGAAAAGCCGCCCCCCCCAGTGTGTGGGGCAAAGCGGGGGACTGAGGCGCATGCGGGAACGCCAAAGATTGCCCCGGGGAAAGATAGCGCACTCATACATCGGGAAAATCCGCCACCCTCGCCAGTGTGTGGGGTGCGGCGGGAACTTGGGCGCAGGCGGGGCTGCGCCGAAAATCTTTTCCCAGCAAGACAGGGGGAAAACAGCGAGAAATCTTTCCCACATTCGGTGGGGAGTATAATAAAAAATCGCCTTAAAAAAGGCGTTCAACATTCTCAAAAAAGAGCTAAAAACCTCAAAAAAAAAAATACATAAAACAAAACACTTTCCAAATACCCAAAAATCAAGAATAGGATATTGGAAATTTCCGGGAAATACGAATTCAATTTCTGAAAGCTTTTTTCATTGGTCGGCAAAAACCCGGCCAATCAAAAGGAGCGAAAAATGCCCCTTAAAACCTAAAAACAAATTGACCAATCAAATAAAAGGGCGGGACATTTTCAAAAATACAGTAAAAATTCAGAAAAGAGCTGTTGGCTGAGCACGGGGTTTGGGCTAGCTCACCCAATCAAATAGGAGCGCAAAGACCCATTATAGCCAGGGAGAAGTTTAAAAACCAAAAAATCAAGGGGGATAGTTCAAAAACATTAAAAAGCAGAAAGAGCTGATTGTTTAAGCTAGCGGGGCTTGGCTATCCCGCCAATCAGAATGGGAGCGACAGAACCCATTATTCCCCATGGAAACCATTGACCAATCAGAATAGGGCGACAGAGACCCTTAAAAACCTAGGAAAAAACATGCCCCAATCAGAATAAAAGGGCGGGGACAGTTCAAAATACAGAAAAAGGCAGAATAAGCTGATTGGCTGAGCAAGCGGGGGCTTGGCTACCCCGGCCAAATCAAACGCGAGCTCTCTCCCATTGTAGTCTAGGAGAATCGGCGCAATGAAATCTCGGCCCTGCGCCGTGCGCAGGGATATTAATTAAAAAAAATTTTTTATATTGTACAATATCTCCGAAAAAGAGCTGAAACCTTCAAAAAACATAAACAATTAAAAATCCCGAACAACGCTTTGCGCCGGACCGTCTACAAAAGGAATTGCAATAGAGAAAATTTGCCGGAAAACAGTAATTCAAATTGTGTAACTTTCTCTTTGGTCCAGAACCCAACCAAATCAGAAAAAGGAGCGACAAAGACCCTTTAAAAACCCAAATAGAATTTTGCCCAATCAAAAGGGACGACTGCCCCATTTAACCTAGGGAAGAAATTAACCAACAAAATGAAAGGCGGGGACATTCAAAATACAGTAAAAAACAGAAAAGGCCCATTGGCGACAGCGGGGGCTTTTCTACCCCACCCAATCAAGCGCGAGCATTTTCTCCCATTGTAGTCTTGGAGAGATCGAGCCCTAAAATCTCGGCGCTCACGCCGGCGGCATGAAGAAAATAAAAAAAAAAAATATTTTTATTAAGTGTAAAACATTACAATAAAGGCTAAACCTTCCTAAAAAAAATCAGTTAAACCCCAACAACGCGTTTGTCCCTGAACCCGCTACTGGGGGAATTGCAATAAGAGAACCCCGGGGAAATACAGAAATTCAAATTTTCAACTCTTCTGATTGGTCGGCATAAACCACCAACAAATGGGAGCACAGGGGCCCATTATATCCTAGGAGGAGAATTGACTAATCAAAATGGGACGACAGGGACCCTTTTAAAACCCTATGGAAAAAATGACCAAAAAAACCCCCAAGGGGGGACGTTAAAATACAGTAAAAAGGCAGAAACTGCTGTTTGTTGACAGGGGGGCTCCCAGCTTAGCCAATCAAGGCAAGCTACTTTTCTCAAGAGTTCTATGGGAAAAAAATTCCGGCGACCTGTATTGGCTAATTTAAAAGAGGGGCCGTTTTTTTGGACCAATGGGAAGCGAGCGACGCTCCTAGGGGTTTTTCAATGTACCCCTGAAATAAAACGTACATGGCCAAATCAAATGATAAGAACAGAAGTTTTCCCGATGTGTATAAAAATGAAAATAATACGGGGGAACGAAAAAAAAAAATTACATCATCAAATCTGTTTTTTTTTTTTTTCGTTGCACCCAAACTATTGTCTTGGATAACGAAATAAAGAAATAAACAGATTTTTTTGAATAATTTTTTTTTTTTCGTTACCCCCAATTATTTTTCATTTTTTTAAAAAAACACGGGGCAACTTCTGTAGTCCCTTTTAATTTTTTTTCGCCTGTACATTTATTTTTAGAGCATAAAAACCCAAGGGGCGCGCTCGTCTCCCATGGTCCAAATAACGGGGCCCTTCTTTTAACTTAGCCCAAACAAAGCTTGCTCGGGAATTTTCTTTTCCCCATAGAAATCAAAAAAAAGACCCCGCGCTCGATTGGCTAAGCTGGACGCCCCCGCAGCTCAAAACCAATCACTCGTTTGCTTTTTCTTAATTTGAACTGTCCCGCCTTGGAATATGATTGGGCAATTTTTCTCCATAGGTTTTAATGGTCCCTGTCGCTCCTATTTTATTTGGGCAATTCCCCCATAATAAAAATGGCCCTGTCCTCCATTTTGATTTCGGGTTTTTGCCGACCAATCAAAGAGCTTTAAAAAATTTGAATTCTGTATTTCCCGGGGATTCCTCATTGCAAAAACGCTAGTAGCGCCGGTCCGCGACAAAAACCCTTGTTCAGGGTTTAAGATTTATTTTTTTCAGAAGGGTTTTAGCTCTTTATGTGAAATGTTTTACACTTAATAAAAATGTTTTTTTATTCATACTCCAGCCGCACGGGCGGGGCGCCGGATTTCAGTGCGCCCTCTCTCCATAGACACAAGGGAGAAGTAGCTCGCCTCTGATTGGCTGGGATACCCCTGCCCCGGGCCCCTTAACCAATCACTCTTTTCTGCCCTTTTTACTGTATTTTGACTGTCCCCTTGGGTTTTCATTGTTTAAAAAACCCAAGGCTATAATGGGGCTTTTTTCGCTCCTATTGATTGGCTGAGCAGCCCCAAACCCCCCCTACTCAACCCAAACACTCTTTTCTCATTTTTACTGGGGATTTGAACTGCCCTCGTTGATTCGATTGGTCACGTTTTCCCCTAGGTTTTAAAAAGGTTCACTGTCGCTCCTATTCTGATTGGCTGGTTTATCCGACCAATGAAATACTTTCAGAATTTGAATTACGTATTTTTTCCCCGGCAATTTCCAATATCCGATTTTCTTGATATTGCGTCGTTCAGATTTTTGGGGAAAGGTTTTTTTTTTTTATATTTATTTTTGAGGTTCAGCCTTTCTGACACAGTTTTCCCCCTTTAAAAAGCATTTTTTTTATTCATAAGCTGCCCGGCCGGGGGCCCGAATTTTCTGTCGCGACTTCATCTGCTTCCTCGCTGTTCCATCCCTTCACTTTTGCCTCCCCCTGGACATTTAAAACCAAAATAAACCAGGGCAAAGCCCGGAGCTGCCGAGCGCTGCACTGCGCCTCGCTTTGCCGACCTCGATCGTACATGCCTCAGTTACATGCGCCGCGTCCCGCCCCGGGAACCCCCACACCGCGCCCACAACCCCCCCCCATTTGCCCGCCCCTCATGCGGGGCGCAGCGAAATGGCGATGCCCGCCCCTACACCTCACCCTGGCGCAGGGGGGTTTCCGGCCGGGGGGCGCAGTTTAAAAACCAAAAAAACAGGCGAAAGCCCGTTCATACATTCGCCCAGGTAGACATTTGCCCTTGCAAAAGCTTTTTATTAACAGTTTTCTTTGAAATATTACTTGGGTTTTTGGGCAGCCTGAACTTATATTAGTATACAGATCTTTTCTAGTAACTGCAGCTCTATTTGTTAGGTGCAAAACTCCACTTTAATTATCAGTATACATTACAGATAGCTGTTTTTTCACTTTTGGTCACTCAAGCTTTGTTGATAGAGGTACCTTGCACTTAAATTTGAATCCAGCAATTTTGTCGTCACCGCAGGTGTATTTTTAGGTGCAAAAAATACCGTTTATTATCCGTATACATTTCAGATAGGTGTTTTTTTCAATTTGGCGCAGTCCAGCTTTGTTGATAGAGGTACCTTGCACATATATTTGAATCCAGCAATTTTGTCGACACTGCAGGTGTATCTTTAGGTGCAAAAAAATACCGTTTATTATCCGTATACATTTCAGATAGGTGTTTTTTTTCAATTTGGCGCAGTCCAGCTTTGTTGATAGAGGTACCTTGCACTTAAATTTGAATCCAGCAATTTTGTTTTGATTTTAGGGATTTGAGAATAGCTGTGATTTGCCGTCTTTTAATAAGAGACTTTCCAAAACTCTTCCATACCTTCTCAAATTTTTATCTTCTGAACATGGAGCGAAATTCAGGTGGTAAGCGAGCAAAGAGTGGGGTAGGACATGGAGGTAGTGGTACGAGAGAAGGTGCTCCTTCCAGTGCTGGCGACAACACGCATGCCAGCGGATTGTCAGTTGCAGGACCGTCAGGCCTGTCATCGCTGTTTTCCCAGACCCTGGAATTCAGTAACAAACGCGTCCCCATCTGTTTTTCGGGTGGTTTAATGAACCTGCATCCAGCAGCCCTTTCCTCCGTGCCCTCCCGGGTCAGGGCCCACAAATGCCCGTCATCATATGTTGACGATTTGCTTTGGGCTATAGAAAACGACCCGATAGCGATAGTGGGGGACCCCTATCGAAAAGGGTTTTTCGATAGTGAGCATCGTTTTTGAGGATTACCATTAAAGTCTTTGGAGAGCAAAAAACCCCTTCTTTAAATTACCCCCAAACAAGGCTGGGGGAAGCTGAAATTAACATCCACAACAGTCAAATGGTACGGCCACATTTTTGGCAACACCGGGGGGGGGGGTTTAAAAAGTAAACAGAAAAAAAGTCACAGCCCAAATTCACTACCCCTGCCCTTTTACCACGGGCATCCCCCTTAAACATGAATCACCCAAAAATTTAAAAAGTGCCAAAGGCAGTATAAATTTTTTTTTTTTTTTTTTTGAACTATCAGTTACTTGAACGGACATTGAATATCACTGTCCTGGAACGCAGCATGACCCCCCAAAAAAAAAAAAACCCTTTGCATGCCCCCCAGATTTAAAAAGTGCCGAAAAAAGGAAAGTCTTTCAACCCCCCTTTTTATTAAAACTGGACATAAAAAAATCTGTCCTGTAACCGCAAAATTTCCTTTAAAACCTGTCGCCCCCACAGTTTAAAAAGTGCCAGAAAAAGGAGTCTTTCAACCCCCCTTTTTAGTTAAAACTGGACATAGACTGTCCCCTGTCCGGGGCCACAGTTAAGACCATTAAACCTGTCGCCCCCCAGATTAAAAAGGGGCCGGGAAAAAAGGGGAGCCCTTAACCCCCATTTTATTTAAAACGGGGAAATTTGACTAAAAATGTCCTTTTGCCCCCGCTGCCCCGGGGCCCGGGAGACAGGGGGTGCGGTGAGAGCCCAGGCTGGCGTCCGTCTCAATTAACACGCGGGTTTAAAAAATCCCCCTAAAGACGCAGAAACAAAAATTTGTCTGCTGAAGCAGATTGGGAAGCGGAAGTGTGAGAACTCCAGCCTTCCTCAGTACACATCAAGCCCGGGGTTTAGCGTTTTTCCCCTCCGTTTTGAGTGGGCCAAATTTGACTTCATTTGGGAAAATTTACTGGGGGTTTAAAACGCTCCTGTTAAAACCCGGGGCCCCTTTTTTCCCTTGGCATTCTTTTTCTCATTTTACTAAACCCGTCCCTGGGGGAAAATTTGCCCTTTTGGACTTTGTTCTTTTCCCATGCTCCATAACCATGCCCTCGGGTTTAACCTACATCGGGTAAATTTTTCCCTGTATCCCTTTTTCAATTCGGGGGAAATTTTTTTTACCAGCTATTTTTTTACAGGCCAAGTTTTTTAAGTATTTTTAATTCTAGAAAACACTTTTTTAAAAAATGGAAAGGGAAATCCCCCAAGTCTTTGTTTCCTTTTTTTTCATTTTTTTAAAAGGGGTTGTCTCAATAAGGGATTGATAGCTATTTTTAAAGATTTTGAAAAAAAAGAAATTTTTTGCAATATGTGCCCTTTAAAACGTGTCCTACCTTTTCCTGTTTCTGAAAAAGCGCCATCACCCTTGAGCCACTCTTGACAATTGTAAAGGGAAAAAAATGCTGTTAGAAAAAACCATTTTTTTATAAAAAGGACCTGTATTTAGGCTGCATGTCACAGCAAAATGCCCCCAAAAATTAAAAGGCATGCCCCTTGGGAGTCACTTTGGACAAATTGTGAAAAAAACAAAATGTCTGTTAGAAAAAAACCCATTTTTTTAAAAATTAGGCCCTTAGCATTGCTGCATTTCAAAGCAAAATCCCCCCAAAAAATTAAAAGAATGCCCCTTGAGCCACTTTGGTCAATTGTGAAGAACAAATGTCTGTTAGAAACAACTTTTTTTTAAATAATAGGCCCTGTAGTATTGCTGTTTTCAAAGCCCCCATGCCCCCAAAAAATTAAAAATGATTTTCTCACCCACTTTTAAAAAATTGTGAGGGAAAAAAGGGCCATTTTGAAGCCACATTTCTTGTTCCAAAGGCCCCATGATTATTGCTGTATCCCCACAGCTACATGCCCCCAAAAAAAATTTAAAAATATACTTCTAAAGCCACTGTTAAAAATTGTGGGGGGAAAAAATGCCATTAAAACCCACATTTCTGTTCAAAGGACCATGTTTAATTCCCGAAATTCTCACAGCTAATGGCCCCAAAAAATTTTAAAATATGACTTCTCCCCCAATTTTAAAAAATTGTGAGGAAAAAAACCCACTTAGAAGCCAATTTCTTTTTCCAAAAGGGAAACCATGAATATTGCTGTATCTCACGCTCCCATGCCCCAAAAAATTATAAAATGTTTTTCTCAGCCCTTTTAAAAAATTGTGAGGGAGAAATGCCACTTAGAAGCCACTTTTTCTGTTTCCAAAAGGCCCAAAATTAAAGCGTATCTCACAGCAACATGCCTAAAAACCCTTTGACAATGCAAAATTTCTTAAGAAAAAAGTGAGAAAAATAAAATTTACGGTTTTGTCATAAAAACCTTGCTTTTTCTTTTCCCAGTCCCCTCACAGAAAAAAGAGAAAAAAAGAGAAAAGAGAAAAAAAATTTTGCGTAAGAAAGATCTTTTTAAAAAAAAGTTTTCAAGAGGACCATTTCTGTTTGAAAAGGAATGTGAATAGACCGTAAACAAATCGGTGACTTTCCGGAAATTTGGGGGCCCACAAAAATCAGAAAATCCAGGGCCGTTTTTTTTTTTCATCTTGATGAAAGTAAAAACGCCCACATTATCTGGGGAAAAGGGCCGGGATCCCGTTTGTCTGTAATGAAAACCTCCAGCTGGGCAAAAGGGGCCCGCTCAAAATATGACGGGGCTGCGGGGCAGGACAACACCCTAGGGCCCGTGGCAGCCAGTGGGGCCATTGCCATTTTGGATCCCCAGAAGTCTTTTGGGCCCGGGAAACATGCAAAAACTTTGGTGTTGAGACGCAGATAGTGTGCCCATGATTTTAAAGGGTTATCCTGTGTTTTGGATGTGGCCCCTGCTTTTGCTTTGCTTTGGTGAGGGGGTAAACAAAGGGATTGCCAGAGGTCACCCTTTAAAGGTTTCCGCCCCCCTTGCCTGCTGCTGCCGCTACGCTACTTGGCCCCTTACTGCTTTTCACGCGCTGATGTTGTTCCACCGGACATTTGGGGAACGTAAAGGGCAAACGAAAACAGATGTCCCCATTTTGATAAATTCAGCAAGGCCCATTTCCTCCCTTTTTAACTCTTATTTGGGTGGGGGGAAAGGGAAAATTTTGCTGAGTTTTTTTTTGGCCCCCGGGGATCCGGGAGGGGTGGCCCCCCAGTAACTGTTGTTCATTTTGATGGCCTTAATGCGAGGATCATTTGGGGGAAAAATGGAGCACCCAAAGCACCCCATTGAGGGATGGAGCCTTGTTTTCCCCAAAGGGCCTCGGGGGCGGGGGGCACTAGCAAACTTTTTTTTCCCCTTTTCCCTCCTCCGCCTAAAAATTCGCGCCAACCTTTTTCCAAGGAAAGGGAGTCTTTAACATCGGTGCTGGGAAATTTACCTCCCCCTTCCTCCCCCTTTGCTCCCTCCGGCACAGCTTAACACAGCCCTGGCCCTTGCCTGAGATTGCCCCGGGAAAAGCTGAGGGCCCCAAACCTTTGCACTAGCTCGGGACCCCAAAACCACTGCCAAATGAAGCCCGATAAAATTGTGAAACTGTCGGGCCTTGGGGAAATTTGACGGGGGAAAAAGGCCCCGTGTCCGCATCTGTGTCCGCTCCTCCTCCGTCGCTGGGGGGACCTGTTTTTTTTTTCGGAAGGCAACGATCTTTCCCAGAACTAAGATCCCCAAAATTTGCTCATGCTGAAAAGGGAAATTGTCCGCACTGACCATTTTGGTGGCTTTTTCCAAAACTGGCAAGGATGGTGCAGAGCTTTTTCACCGCCTCCCCCTCTCGCGGCAACACCCCAGAGGTCCGCACCGCTGTTGTCAGGCCATGTGTCACTTCGTCTGCGTAATGGCTTTGGCTGCTGCCCAATCGTGGAGAAAGTGGGGGGTGGAATTCCAGCGTGTTCCCACATCAAAAAAGAAGGGTTTTTAAAGGGAGGAGGCCGAGTTTAAACCGCTGCAAGCACCCCGGGGGCGGGACGAAGAGGGGCGAACGCGGAATTTTAAAAATCAGACCTCGAGCCTTCTTCAGCACCCGGTCCAGCCCCGGGTGGCTCTTTAGAAATTTCCGGGTTATCCCTGTCCCAGGAAAGGGATGCCCTCCACCTTTTTTTTTTAACCGATCTTTAAGGGCGGCCACCCAATTTACCCCTTTTACGCACCCCCACCTTGCCGGCACAAGGTTTTGTCACCCACCCAGCGCTCGGTCTCGTTGTTGACCCGTCCACGGGCTTGACCTGTTTGGGGAGGGTTCCCCCAAAAGGGGCGATTAATTTAAACTGGGCCCTGGTGTCTCTGGGGAAAAGGGTGAGGCCACCAGGGGGCCCCTTGGGAAAAGAGCCCTGCACCATCCCTGGGGTTTTGAGAGCGTCCCGCCGACCCGGAGCCAAACCGCCCACCCCCAGAGACACCCACCCGCTAAACCCAATGAGCTGTCACAGAGTTTATTTGGGCCTTGGCCATGTTTTACAGTCCATGTGTGGGGTGGTGGGGATGGTTTTTTCCCCGGACCAAGATGAAAGGAAAAAGCGCTTGAAATTTTAGATGCCCAAGGGCTGGCCAGGGCGGGGGACAGCTTTTCGGGCAAAGAAATCGCTCGGGATCTGGTTTTGGGGGCCGGGGGAGGGCCATGACGTGGCGGAACCCATATGTTCCACCAGACCGAAAAAGGGAACATTTTTCCAAAGGGCCAAAAACCCGGAAAGCCGACATTTAGGTTTTGGTTTGGGGTGGTTTTTGGGGGGAAAGGGGTTTTTCTGCTCCCAAACCTGGAAGACAGAAGGCTTTGGGTTCTAGGGGCTGGCCCGTGCGGCGTGCAGGTCGTCCAAAATGGCGGAAGGAGAAGGGGAGGATGGGTCTTGGTGGTGGGTGGTGGTTTCTCAGGCGATTTGGGGGGGCTGAAGCGGGGGCTGATCCCTGATCAGACTCTGAGAGACTTGGGGAGCTGAGGAAAAATTGGGTGGCGGAGGAGGAAAGGGGGAGGCGGGGGACAGAAGGGGGTTTTCAATGGTTGGAGGCCCGGCGTCGGTTTTGGGCCCCCTTTTTGGGCCCAAATGTTCCCCCATTTCAAAATCATCATTCGCTGCATGTGACTTGACATGTTTGGGGGTGGTTTTAAACCCCTTAAGGGTTTTTGCCTTTACTTTTGCGTTTACGGCAAAGGCGGCATATGACACGTGGGGGGAATCAAAGGCTTGGTCAAAAAAGGCCCCAAATTGAGAGGCCCGGAAAATTTTTTTACGGGGGGATAAGCCCAGGAGCAGGGAATTTCGCTGACCCTGGCTGGCGGAATCAAACAGCGGGACTTCTGCGAACCCCCCCTCCCTTTTTTAGGCGGGACCCGTATGACACCCAAACCCCCTCGTCTTCCTCCCCATCCGTTTATGGGAAACGCCCCGAAGCAAATTCTGCTGAAAAGACCCCATGGATCCGCAATGCCCTCATCTATCCCTCAAACAACACCCCGGTGACTTTGGGCGTCCTGGGTTTTTCATCCAAAGCTGCGGGCTACAAGCAAGGGGGCTGCAAGGCGTTCCGACCCCCCGGGATTTTTTTCCGATTTTAAAAGGCTTCCCTTTAAACCCCCTCTGATGGCATCAGTAACTGGGGGGCAGAGCAGACAAAAACTTTCCCCTTGATCTTTTAACTACCTTCTGACCCCCAAAAGCATTTTTTTTCATCAAAGAGGTCCGCAGACAATGGATTAAAAAACAGTGGTGGGTACACGAGTTGACATTTGGGGTTTCTTCATGTTGGGAAAGGATGCTGATGAGCTGAAAAAACGACAAAATTTTTGGCCGTGACGCGAGGACGAGGAGGGAAGATGTAGATGCAGGTTGCATTAACCCCTGAAGGACAGATTGGCGACGATTTCCCTTACTTAGTTCACAGGGGCCCCCGACCCAGCGATTTAAGGGCCCGACGGTCCTGCAACTGACGATCCCCCGGCATGCGTGTTGTCGCCCCCGCAATGAAGGAGCACCTTCTCTCGTAAAACCCCTTTCCTCCCTGGCTACCCCCCCCTTTTGCTGCTTACCACCTGCCCTTTCGCTCCATTTTCAGAAATATAAAAATTTGAGAAGGTAAAGGAAATTTTTTTAAAAATCTCTTATAAAAGACGGCAAATCCAGCTATTCCAAATCCCTTTTAATCAAAACAAAATTGCTGGGAAATTTAAATTTAAAATGAAAAGGGGTCTAAACAAAAAATCCCGAAATGGGCAAAAATCCAAAAAAAAAATTTTTGTTATTTTTGGTAAAAAAAAAATGGGAAATTTTTTTCACCTTTCAAATTTCCCCCGTGGTGAATAAAGGGAAATTTCTGTTTTAAAAATTTTCGTGGATGCTGCTCAATGAACAATGGGTGGGTGGCAAAAGTCAAAAAACACGTAACTGTTAAGTTTTGTATGATAAAACCCATAAATTTTTTTCACCTTTTTAATTTACCTATGGGGAATATTTGAAAATTTCTGTTTTAAAAATTTTTCGTGGATGCTGCATAAAAGAACAATGCTGGTGTGCAAAAATCAAAAAACACGAAAATGTTATGTTTTCGTATATCACGGGTTTTTTTTCACCCTTTTTAAATTTACGTGTGGTAAATATAGAATTTTTTCTTTTTTTTTAAAATTGACGTTTGGGTCCGGGTCAATGAAAAATGCGGGGGGTGCAAAAATCAAAAAACACGTAACTGTTTGTTTTCCCTAGATACACGGGATTTTTTGGGACCTTTCAATTCACCTATGGTGAAAAATAGAATTGCTTTTTTTAAGATTTACGGGTTTCTGCCCTCAATGAAAAATGCTGGGCGTGCAAAAGTCAAAAAAAACGTAAAATGTTTTGTTTTCGTTTTTATACACGGTATTTTTTGCACCTTTCAATTCACCATGGTGAATATAGAATTGCGTTTTAAAATTTACGTGGATGCTACGTCAATGAAAAAATGTGGGGGGTGCAAAAGTCAAAAAACAGTAACTGTTATGTTTTCCCTAGATACACGGGATTTTTTGACCTTTCAATTCCCTGTGGTGAATATAGAATTGTGTTTTTTAAAATTTACGTGGAAACTGCGTCAAAGAAAAAACCTTGGGGGTGCAAAAAATCAAAAAACCCCGTAAGTTATGTTTTGGTATAATAAAAAGGGATTTTTTTGGCCCCCTTTTAATTTCCCCGTGGTGAATAAGAATTGCTGTTTAAGAATTTTAAATGGATGCTTTCGTCAATGAACAAACCTGGGTGTCAAAAGTCAAAAAACAGTTTAAATGTTATGTTTTTTTGGGAAAAAAAAACGGGGGGTTTTTGCACCTTTTAATTACCTGTGGTGAAAAAAAGAATTGCTGTTTTAAGATTTACGTGGATGCTGCTCAAGAACAATGTGGGTGTGAAAAAATCAAAAAACACGTAACTGTTATGTTTTCGTATGATGCACGGGATTTTTTGCAACCCTTTTAATTTTCCCCGTGGTGAATATAGGGAAATTTCTGTTTTTTAAGATTTTAAAAAGCTAGGGAAAAAAAAAAGCGGGCGTTTTTCCCCCCCAAATGAACAAAATTGGCTGAAAGGGGGTGCAAAAGTCAAAAAACACGAAACTGTTATGTTTTGGGATATAAAAAGGGATTTTTTTGCACCTTTTTTTTTTTTAATTCACCTGTGGGGGGAATTTTTAGGGAATGCCTTGGGGGTTTTAAAAGAATTTTTTTTCGAGTTAGGATTTTTCCTTTCCTTCCCAAAAGCAAAAAATTGCCTTGAAAATGGGGTTCAAAAAATCAAAAAAACAAAAAGGGTTTTAAAGGGTTTTTTTGTTTTTTGGGTATAAATTTTTTGAAACGGTTAAATTTTTCCCTTTTTGCAAAACCTTTTTTACCCCAAATTTACCTGTGGTGAAAAAAGAATTGGGTGTTTTAAGATTTACTTTGGGTGCTGCGGGCAATGACCAAAGCTGGGTGTGCAAAAAATCAAAAAAAAAAGTAAAATGTTATGTTTTGTATTTATTTCACGGTATTTTTTGCACCTTTCAATTTCCAAAAAACAAAAACCTGTGGGGGGGAAAAATAATTTTTTTGGGAAAAAATTTTTTTTTCCCCCGGGTTTTAAGGGAAATTTTCGTGGAGTGCGTCAATGGGAAAAAGCTGGGTGTGCAAAAGTCAAAAAAAAACGTAACGTTAAAGTTTTCGTATGATAACGGTTTTTTTTTGCACCTTTCAATTTACCCGTGGTGAATATAGAATTTTCTGTTTTAAGTTTACGGGAAAGCTGCGTCCCAAAGAAAAATGCTGGGGTCAAAAGTCAAAAAAAAAATAACTTTTTTTGTTTTCCCATTTTTATTTAACACCGTTAAAATTAATTTTTTTTACACCCCTTTTCAATTCAAAAAAATTCGTTTTTTGGTTTATAATAGAAATTCCCGTTTTATTAATTTTTTATTTACGTGGATTTCCCGGCCAATGAACAATGCTGGGGGGCGCAAAAATCAAAAAAAAACGTAAAATGTTAGTTGTCGTTGGGTACACAGTATTTTTTGGGAACAAAAAACCGTGCTGTTAAAAAGATTGCTGGGTTGTAAATTTAAACCCGCAAGGGGATATATCACAGTCACAGGTGTAATGGGTAAAATTAAAAAGAAAAACATATTGAAATGTATACTGATAATAAAAGTGGATTTTGCACCTAACCAAAAAAACCCCGCAGTTTTCAGAAATTTATGTGTATCCCAAAAAAAGTTAGGCTGCCCAAAATCCAGGAAATTTTTTTCAATAGCAAACTGTTTAAAAATAAAGATTTTCCCCTACAATGTTACACTAAGCTTGGGGAACTTTTTTCCATTTTTCTTTTAGAAGAAACTTGTCTGTGTTCGCCCCCCGGGGGGCCCCCCCCTTTCCCCCGCCGTGAATTTTTCAGCATAATGCTGCTTTTAAAATTTTCTAGCCCAACTACTAAAAACTTTAAATCTTAAAATAAATAAAATTGGGAAAGGGTCCAGCTAATTTGTAGAGGGTTTTTTTTTGTGCAGAAAAGACAATTTCGCTGAGCCCCGTTTGGCCAAGGGGAGGGCGCAGGTCCTATCCCTATGAACGCTGAAGACACTGAGGCTGAAAAAGGGAAAAACTGTTCTAAAGTAAAAAGAGGCCCTGTGAATTTTTTCCCGCCAATCGGGAACCATACACATCCCAGTCATGAAAGTCCCCACACACATCTCACCCCGCTTATTCTGGATTCTGATTTGCTGGGCCCCCAAAATGACAGGGAAGGGGCCGAAAAAGGCGCGATCTTAAAAGATTTATGCTCGAATTTTTAAAACCTTAAATTTTCGCATGATCGGAAATTTCGTTTACCTTTAAAAAACCTTGCCGATTTCAAAATTTTTTTGATAAAAAATTTGCTCAAAAAACTATTTAGGAACTCCCTTTGAAAGTGAATGGAGAGGATGTCTGCTAGTGCAACCCTCCTCATTCTCATAGACGGTCAGCCCGCAGCTAGCAAAGAGCCGCCTTGTGCAGTGGACTTAAAGTTGGAACGCCCCTTTAACTTGCAACGTATGAAGTTCATCCATTTGGATTTAAAAACATAATGGATGAGACATTATGGAATCCGTCTGGTTTAAAGCGCTACTATTCCGTTCATGGTACTGAATTCTCTTCTGCATTTACCAATTGCTACATGGTAATGCATGGAGAGTGTCATGTACTTTTTTTCAACTGTAGATTAGTTTTACTGAATACAGGGCAACTACTCTGAACGGATAGAAAGAAAGTTACCTCATCTTATGGCAAGCAGTCATTCCATGTTGTAGCTGTGGTTGAGTGTAATCAGAAGGCCTTTTATGGAGAGATCAAAAGCATTTTTTCAGTGTTTGGTTTTTTTCTGGCGTGCAGCAGCAATAATGTGTCTGGTTAGTATATGACTAGGTAAGAAATATTAGGAATATTTAGGAAGCACAGTTCCATAGCTGGATCAGGAAAGACTGATCTGTTCAATAGTTGAAAAATTAGTTGAACGTTCTAAATAGCTTTATGGCAGTGTAGAATGTGCCAGAATGTATGAACCTAGTCTAGTCTAGTGCCAATACGACAAGTCTGGCTTAGGCAGATCACCTTTAACTTGGTCTGGCTGATCTAACTGTTCTGCACCTAGATTTAGCGTCAAAGAATCATAAATGTGTCTATTTCTATGAATGTGATGCGATGCCCCCAGAGCGCCCCTAATCTTTGGCACATTAAAAAATGTCTTTGGCGCATTACAAAGGGACTTTTCGCGCCAAAGTTTGGAGTGCACCTGTTCATACATTCTTTTTAGCTTAACGTACACCAGAAAACTGGCGCAGCCCCGTTCATACATGTCACCCTAAATTTTTAATTGTTTTAAATTTAGCTATGTCATACCGCCCTGATAATACACTTTAGAGAAGAAATGTATAATTCAAGTAAAGAAGACGCTACGGCTGCTTGAAAATAAAACAAAAATGCCACTAACTATTACTTTAAACAACATCCCTGCAAAAAAAAAAAAAGAGGAAAAGGCACATATGTTACCACCTTTATCTCCCTTTTTGATAAGACAAAGAGAAGGGAGTGACATAACCATGGTCAGATGGAGCAGAGCCTTTTTCTCTAATAAGAATAGATTGCTTACCTTTGATAAGCAACTGTTTTCACTCTTAAGGTATGTTCACACGGCGTGTTGAGTCCGTGTTAACATTTGCTTTAAGATGCATGTTTGGATCCATCTGTCTGACCCCAAACAGTCCCAAACACGTATCTAATAAATAGCAATGTGATTTACATTGCTTTTAGCATGAAACACGCATCAGCGTTCACACGAGTGATTGCCGATGCGTGTCTCACTGTATCTTTTGGATCCAACTTTTGGATCCGTTCCAAGAATTGACATGTCTACTGGGTGCGATCCTGCTGAATCTAACACGCATCCAAACACACAGCTATGTGTTAGATCCGTTTAGGATCCGATCGACACAGCATTTTTGGAAGTGATTTTCGGATCCAACACAGATCCAAAATCGGATCCAAGAATGCCGTGTAAACGGCCCCTTAGGAGCACTATAGTTTATTTTACCACAGATTAAATCTCCTGCACTTATGTCACTGTAGCTTAGCTACTTAAAGAGGAGTTAAAGATCCTAATTACTGCCATAGAACCACTCACAGCCTGACCAGAGAGTTTGAGTCTGATGCTGCTTTTGACTCTGTGAAACAGCATGGTGAGAAAACCGCTTTAATTCCTAATGGTACTGAAACAGTGAATACTCTTTTTCCAAACTACCGATCCTTGTAAAGCTTAATTTGCCGCAGGAGAGTATATATGGAGCTGTTTGTAAAACATTAATTTGCTGTGGGAGGAGCTGCTTGCAAAGGGTTAATCTTAGTTTCTCTATATATACACACAGCAATCACACCACACTGAAGAGAAAGCTGTGACGGAGTTTACATGTTTCTGCTGCTTCTAGCCGTCTCCTAATTCATAATGTACATGAATCCATCTTACATTGTTGCTATCATGAAAAGAGCATGAAGTAAAGTAACAGTTCAGATCTTATTGTTTGCTTTGCTGGCAAACCTCCCTCCCCTTTACAGCAGGTTCTCATAAAGCTGTCATGTAGCTATCCATCACTTTTGCCTCTGAAGGGCCCTAACTCATTAGTCTTTGGACCATCTTATTTAAGGACTAGAGTTTTTTTTTACTGAATTAGTGGGAAATTGCTTTTTTTCTTCAATATCTATTTGAGAACGGTTTTATATTTTAGTCTTCCTTTATTACCCAGGAGGTTATATGTGGTCTTTGATTATGGATACTAGGGGCGACATGTATGAATCTCGCCACGTCGGAGCGCATGTTTCCGCCAGTTTTCCGGCGAAATTTGCGCCTGATTTATGTCGGTGCCGAGGTGCGCTCATACATGTGGTGTAAAGTCCGCTGTGCCTCGCCAGTGTGTGGGGCGCAGTGCGGGACTTAGGCGCAGTGCGGGACTGCGCCTAAGATTCGCCGCCCGACGTAGTGCGATCATACATGCCGTGTAAAGTCCGCCACACCTCGCCAGTGTGTGGGGCGCAGTGCGGGACTTAGGCGCTGTGTGGGGCTGCGCCTAATATTCGCCGTCTGAGGAGGTGCGCTCATACATGCGGGGAAAAGTTCACCGTGCCTCGCCAGTGTGTGGGGCGCAGTGCGGGACTTTTGGCGCAGTGCGGGACGCGGCTAACATGTATTCGATTCGAGACAGGCTGGAAAACATCGATAAATCATTAAAGTTGTCCATGCGGCATGGAGTATGGATCAAAAAATCGCCTTTGTAAAGGCGTAAAACATTCTCTGAAAAAAAAGCTCAAACCTACTAAAAAATATACATAAATAAAATCATTTTCCAAAAATCATAACGGCGCCAACACGGGGAAAAATTTGGTATTAAAATTGCGGGAAAAATACAGTAATTCAAATCCTGTAAAACCCTTTCTCTTAGTGGGCAAAACCGCCAATAGAATGGGAGCGTCAGTGACCCATTTAAAACCTACGGAGAAGTTTGGCCCAATCAAAATAAAAGGCGGGAACATTTCAAAATACGAAAAAGAGAAAAGAGCTGTTTGGTTGAGCTAGCGGGGGTTTTGGAAACCTGGCAATAAATAAAGCGCAGGGCCCATTAAAACCCTATGGAGAAATATTGACCAATCAATTCAAAGGGGGACATTTCAAAATACATAAAAATGCAGAAAAGACGATTGGTTGAGCTAGCGGGGTTTGGGCTACCCCCGGGCCAATCAGAGCGAGAGCTACTTTACCATTATAGTTATGGCAATGGGGGACAATGAAATCTCAGCTCCGCCCCGTGCGGCATGGAGTATGATTAAAAAATCATTTTTATTATTTGTAAAATATTTTCTGAAAAAGAGCTAAACCTTCTATAAACATAAATAAAATCAAACCCCCTAAAAATGCTTTGTCGGCGTCACCGGGCGCACATAAGGAGTTGGATATAGAAATTGGGGGAAATACAGTAATTAAAATTTCTTTAAGCTCCTCATGGTCGGCAGAAACCAAACCCCAATCAAATAGGAGGACAAAGACCCTTTAAAACCTAGGAAAATATTGACCAATAAAAATAAAAGGGCGGGACATTCAAATACAGTAAAAATCCAGAAAAGAGCTGTTTTGGTTGAGCTACGGGGGCTTTTCTATCCCGGCCAATCAGAGAGCAAGCACTTTGTCCCATTTTAGTCTAGGGAGAGATCGGGGAAAATGAAATCTCGGCTCTCGCGCCGGGGGCATGGATGTTTTAAAAAAAAATCATTTTTATTAGGTGAAAAACATTACTAAAAAAAGAGCTAAAAATCTTCTAAAACAAAAATTCAAAAAAATCACTAACAAAAACTTTGTTCCCGCACCGACCTACATTGGGAAATTTGATTAGAAATTCCCAGAAAAACAAAAAATTCAAATTGTTTAAGCGCTTCTCTTTGGTCCCAGAAACCCAACCAATCAAATGGGAGCGACAGGGCCTTTTTAAAGCTAGGGAAAAAGTATGGACCAATAAAAATGAAAAGGGGAAATTCAAAATACAGAAAAAAGGGGCAAAAAGAGCTGATTGGCAAGCAAAGGGAATATGAAAACCCCCAATCAGAAGTGTCGTCTATTTGAATGGAGAAAGAAGGGGGGGCCCCAAAAGTTATTACTGTTTATGGGAAAAAATTTTACTACTGTGATTGGTTGGGGGGAAAGGGGTTCATCCAGCTAGCCAATCAGCGGGGAGCTAACCTTCTCATAAGTTCTATGGGAAAAAAAAATGCAGAGCGACCTGTTTGTATTGGCTAAGTAAAAGAGGCGCGGTTATTTGGATCAATGGGAGAGCAGCGACGCCCCATGGGGTTTTTTAAAAGCAATCTCAATAAAAAAATGTACTGCCCAAAAAAAATTGAGGACTCCCGAAGTTGTACCCAAAGTTTTTATAAAAAATGACAATAACATTGGGGGGAACAAAAAAATAAATATTAATTCAAAAAATTCATTTTTTTTTCTTTTTTTTCGTTAGCCCAAAAGTCAATATATGGGGGTACCCCAAAATAAAGAAATAAAAATGAATAGCCCGACACAAAATAGACAGGACCCTCTAAGGAATTCTCTCTCTGAAAGCATGGGCACAATAGATCTGGCAGGAAGCATAGGGAGTGGCCAGAAGATATAGGGTCAGCGCCTGGTAATGACCAATTACCGGCACGATGGTCCTTTAAACTTCAGTGAGTCAGCACATGCACACCCTTGGGATTTTGTATGCATGTGCTGGCAGGCAGAGATGCACATGGAAACAGGAGCGTGGAGTGCTGAACTCATGACAGGTGCAGCGGCCGGGGATATGTGCCTCCAATGCAGCTGCATATACATTTTAATGCTATCTGCTCACAGCAGAGTATCCAAGGGTTATATAAGCCTGTTCCTGTTGTATTCATTTAAAGAAACAGCATTTTTACAATCCAAATACCACTTCATTTTTGGTTGCTCAATTCTTTGCGCAATTTACATCCAGGGGTTAATTAAGCGTTGTTCTGCTGTTGTGGTGACTAAAAGAAACCGTCTTTTTCACCGCCAAAAAATACATTTTTCCTGTAGCATAATTCATAACCGAAGGTTAATTATACATTTTTTTGTTGTTGTGTACCTTAAAATACACGCCATTTTAACACGCTACAAAGCTGGTAATTTTTGGTTGCTCAATTCTTTTGCGCATATTACATCCAGGGGTTAATTAAGCGTTGTTCTGCTGTTGTGGTCACTAAAAGAAACGTTCTTTTCACCGCCAAAAAAAACATTTTACCTTTAGCATAATTCATAACCGAAGGTTAATTACAAGTTTTTTTTGTTGTTGTATCCGTAAAATACACGGCATTTTAACACGCTACAAAGTTGGTAATTTTTGGTTGCTCAATTCTTTTTGCGCTTTTTACTCCAGGGTTAAATTAAAGCTTGTTTGCTGTTGTGGTCACTAAAAGAAAATTCTTTTTCCGCCAAAAAAACATTTTTACCGTAGCATAATTCAAAACCCAAGGTTAATTTAAAACAAGTTTTTTGTTGTTTGTCCGTAAAATAACCCTTTTAACACGCAAAAAGCTGGAAATTTTTTTGGTTGCTAATTTCTTTTGCCATTTTTTTACACCAGGGGTTAATTAAGTTTTTCCCTCCCCTTTGTGGTCACTAAAAGAAACCTTCTTTTTACCCCAAAAAAACATTTTACCTGTCATATTTCAAAAACCGGAGGTTAATTAATTAAAATTTTTCTTTTGTTGTGTACCGTAAAATACAGGCATTTTAACACGCTATAAACGGGTAATTTTTGGGGTTTTGTTTAAATTTTCTTTTGCGCATTTTAATCCGGGGGTTAATTAAGCGTTTTTCCTGCTGTTGTGTCACAAAAGAAACATCTTTTTCCCCGCCAAAAAAAACTTTTTTCCCGTAGCAAAAATTCATAACCGAAGGTTTTGTGTTTTTATTTCGAAAAAAACACTTTTTTTTAAACGGCAGATACAATAAATTTTTCCTGGTTTTTGTGGAGCGCTTTTTTAAATCGAAGGGTTTACCCAAATTTTACGGGGACATTTGGAGTCAAATACAGGGGTGTATTTATCATAGCAGATATTTTTCATCAAACAGTGTCTGTACATTTTAAAACAAACAGTTTTCAGACAAAAGGGGGTGGCAGGCTCTTCACCTGGGGTGGCAATGGACAAACATTCCTGGAGCGGCCCAGTTCGCAGCACAGCAAGGGGACGTCCGCAGGGGTCCCGGGTGAGGCCAAACTGCCGCTTCACTATTCCCGGTGTTGTTTACAACCCATGGTTCTGAGGGTTGACTAGGTCACCACTTCCCCCCAGAACATCTGAAAACCCCCACCAAAGCGGGGGGAAACGTCAGACACAACCCTTATTTGCATGGCCAGGAGCGGGTCACGGCCCTCACCTGCCCCTCAACCCCCCTGTCCCATCGGGTTTTCCCCGCCAGAGATTTTATATTGGTCTGGCTCAGCACCACTATATACGAGAATGAAAAATTTTGGAGGAGGGCAGTCAGCGCTACTTGGCAGCGAAGAAATGGGGCCAATATCCCAACTTCTTGCAGTAGGCGGAAAAAGTATGGTTGGAAGGGGGCATGGGGGGTCTGTTTTGGGGGGTCAGCCTTGATACCAACGGGTGAGAGGACAGCAGGACGATGAAACCAAATCGATGATGATTACCGACCGCATTGGGTGCCGGGTGAAGCAAGGGCTTCATCATCGTAGGAGAAGAGGGCGCAGCTTGGCTCAGGCAGGGCGCAGCCACAAGTGGGTTTGTGCCGTGAGTCAGCAGGGAGCGCAGTAGAGGCGGGAGCCAAGGGCCAGGGGGTAAAAACCCGTTTGCAGGTCCAAAAAAGTAGCGGCACAGGGGCTAAACCGGAGGCAGGGGCAGTACCCACTCAGTGCGGAGCGTTGGCGGTAAAATCAGATATGGGCGGTGGGCAGTCTTTGCTAAGACACCAGAGGAGCTAATATGGGTATTGTAGAAACAGTGGCAAAAAGTGAAGCGGGGCCAGGGAGCTAACGTTGGCATAAACGGCCCTGCGTCACATATTTAGCGTCCCATCCGGGGCCTGGGAAAAACGTGGCTAGATTTTGGGGGTCCATCCTGCCACCGCGGCAAACCAGCCAGCGCCCAGGGGACCATGCCATTGCACCCCATCAAGGCTCCACCACCTCGCAAAAGGGGAGCGTTCCTTTGACACATCTCCCTCCAGATGCCCCTGCCCCTCCTACTATGGCGCCAGCATCGTTCAGCGAGGCGATTGAAAAGAGACAACAGTAGCGTCCAACCCTCCAAGGTGCAGCTGACCGTGCTCCTGTCCCCAAATTTTTTGGTACTGCATCCCTCCCTTTCCAAATGGTGGGCTCTGCACCGTTCAGAGAACTAAAGAATTGTGCCAGCCGAGATGTAGAGTTCCAAGCCATAATTTTTTTTCCAAAAAGGAGTACCAGTACTTCATAAATAGTAAACAGAAGGTGGGCCCGTCTTGATTATCGGTTTGTTTCCAAGGTGCACGGCAGGCGGACGTCGGAGTGTTCTACAGTCAGGGCAAGTAAATTTCCTTTATGGCCCACTGGGTGAATGTGCTTCCCCCCCCAGGCAACAAAAACGGGAAAAGGTACGCCACTTTCCCTCCACGTTGTCAAACTGCGGCTCCTGCGCCAAATTCCGCCTCCCCTCCTCCCCCCCACCCCCACATCTCAGACTCCACAAGTACTGCTCCATCATCACATGTGTAGGGCACAGCGGTTTTTCACGCAGTTTTTACACGGGCTTGCCTCGGTGAAAAAAAGGGCACCCAGGGGAGGAACTCTCCCTCATGCAGCAAGAACGATGTGTGGCTTTCTCCGCGCCAAGCAAATCGGGGAAAATGGGGAAGGACAATGGGAAAACATGGTGTCCGCCTGCAACGAGGAGGGGTGGTCCATGGCCCTGCATGGCGCTTGTTCAATTGCTTGTGAAAAGGTTCCTGAAGTCTTCCACCGAACTTCAGAAATTCTGAAAAAAGGCCCGGAAACTGGGATGTACTTCATCCATTCCCACAAAGCCGGAACACCCTTCTCAAATTTTCCAGCAGCAGAACGGCCTCCCCCAACACCCTGATATGCATGTTTCCACCCGTTGGATTTCCAGCCTGCACATTTGGACCGAGTATGAACAGAGAAAGGGGATTACGATTTTTTTTTATCCGGCAGACAGGGTACTCCCCTGTGTAACTTTGATGTCAGCACATAACTGCCCTTTGTTGAGGCCCTTTGGGAAGCGACGTTTAAAGTCAGTCACCAGGGAAAGAAAGAATAACGTCATTCCTGCTTCTTCCGGAACAATCTGAAAAATCTGTCAGGGGAGGGGACTGGAGACGGGCGACTACATCTCACGGGGACAGAGTCCGGGTTGGGGACTGAAATAGGAGGGGGGAAGAGGAGAGGAGGGAAGGACATTGGAGCAGGAATTTTCTGGTGAAAAAAGTGGGATTTTCTACCCAGGTGCAAGAGAGGGGGCAGGAGCAGCTGGGGAGGTAGAGGAAAAGAGGAAGACGAGGAGATGACCCGCAAGCCACCCTGGAATTTTACAGTGGAGATGGAGAGGAGCCCTCGGAGTCACTTTTGAGTGGGCCCGCAGCAGCTGATTTGCCCCGGCTAGGGCAGCCCAATAGTCAGCATCCACAGGGGATGACTTCTGGGTCTCCCCCCTATCGGACCATCGCTACCATCCAAAATGGGGGCCTTTTTCCCAGCTGCCGGAAAGGGGGGACAAATCAAATCTAAGGGAAATCCCCGATCATTGACCGTGCCTATGTGCGGCATGTCCCCCTCTGACAGGGCTGACCGGGGGGTTCTTCAGCGTTTACGTACTACTGCCACGGGGTGCTGGGGGAAGGGGGGTGGTAAGGCATCCAGCTCCATCACATAACCTAAGTCGGATCAGTGTGACAGCTTCCTTCTCCCGCCTGTGAGGGGGCAGTCGCCAGCACAAGCAGGACCTGGAGCAGACCCTGAAAACCAACGGGGGGGCCTCTTGGAAAGCACCTCTGCCACCCCGTTAAAAATCCCGGACTTTCTGGGCAGCCAAACTGGATGTGTGGCCGCAACTTGCCGATTTGCTGGGAAGCTGCCCGCCCGGCCAGTAGTGGGATCAGAGCGGTGTTTAGTGCGGTGGGGGGCCCTCGTTACCCCAAGGAGAACCCCGGTTGTCCACGGGAAATGTGAAACGACTGACCTTTGTCAAGATAAAAAAGGGGTGGATCGGGCCCGGGTTTCCACACACCAATTTCCCTTGGCGTCAACTACCAGCCATGACGCCTCACCCAAACTGTGAGAAATGAGTCTCGGTTAAAAAACTACCTGCCTCAGTCACTTTTTCTGATGCCGCCCCCCGTTTGATGCCAAACATCTGTCCCCGTTTCTCCACGCCTCCACCATCTTTACCGGGGAAATGGTATTGCCCCCCACCCACACTCTGTCATTTGGGCCCACTCTAGGGCCTATGCTGCTGTGCTGTTCTTGTCCCCGTGACTCCACACTGTGTATTGTCCCATCTCTGACCTCATGCTGCTGTGTGTTGCTGCTGCTGTGGTCCCCTCCCCCCCTGTCATGTGCCACTCTCTGCCCTAATGCTGTTTTCCTGCCGTCCCCTCCACTCTTTGCCATTGTGCCACCTGTGGCCTACTATGTTTTGCCCCCCCAAATGTCTTGTGCCAGGGTCTGACCTCTGTTGCTGGTGTTGATGCGTCAACCCCCCATTTTGTCATTGTGCCACTCTTTGGCCCTACTCTTGTTTTTGCCACCCCAGAATGTCATTGTGCCACTTCCTGCCCTCTGCTGCGCTGTGGATGCGCTTTGACCTACACACTGTGTCATTGTGCCAGTCTGACCTCAGCTGTGGCTGCTGCCGTACCCTCCACATCTGTCATTGGCCACACTGGGGCCTACTCCGTTTTTGCCCCCCCAGAATGTCATTGTGCCACTTTGACTCATGTGCTGCTGTGGCTGATCCAAACCCTAACACTGTGTATTGTGCCACTCTGTGGTACCCCTGTTTTTGCCCCCCCAGAATGTATTGTGCCACTCTCTGACCTCATCTGCTGCTGGGCTGCTGCCAAAACCTACACACGTGTATTTGCCCTCTGGGGCCCTTTACTCCTGTTTTTGCCCCCTCCAGAATGTTTGGGCCCCACTGTTACCTCATGCTGTGCTGTGGCTGCTCCCGTAACCCACACTGTGTCATTGTCCCCACTCTGTGCCTACTCTTTTTTTCCCACCTCCAAAATGTCATTGTGCACCCCTTGACCTCATGTCTGCTGTGGCTGCTGCCGAAACCCTACCATGTGTCATTGTGACTTGTGGCCTACCCCTGTTTTTCCCACCTCCAGAATTCATTGTGCCATGTTGACCTCATGTGCTGCTGTGGCTGCTGCCGTAACCTACACACTGTGTCATTGTGCCACTCTGTGGTCTACTCCTGTTTTTGCCACCTCCAGAATGTCATTGTGCCACTGTCTGACCTCATGCTGCTGTGGCTGCCGCCGTCACCTCCACACTCTGTCACTGATGTTTCCACCTGAGCCCACAGCTTGTTTCATCAGGAAGAAAGAATTCTCGAGGTCGAGCCAAGACAAGATAGGTGCAGAGGCAAAGGCAGACTTCAAACAGGAGAATGTCTCTTCTGTATCAGGTGGCCAAGACTTTGGACTTCCATTTTTCTTGGTAAGCACCACAATAGGTGCCACCACAGTAGAGAAGTGAGGAACTAATTGTTGGTAATAGTTGGCAAATCCCAGGAAGCGTTGTATGGCCTGTAGACCAACTGGTTGTGGCCATTCCAGTATGGAATACAACTGGGCAGAGTCCATCTGAAGTCCTTTGTCGGAGACAATGTACCCAAAGAAGGGTAGACTGATCTGTTCAAAGTCACATTTTTCAAGCTTGGCATAGAGTTGATTGCTTCATAGATGTCTTTAAACCTGGAGTATGTGGGCACAATGAGCTTCAAGATTAGGTGAGTAAATCAAGATGTTACCCAAACCCAACAACACATGAGTACAGGAGATCTAAAGATCTCAATAACATATTCTTGGAAGATGTCTGGAGCATTGCAGAGGCCGAAAGGCATTACAAGATATTCAGTGCCTGTCACAGGTTTTGAAGGCAGACTTCCATTTATCACCTTCACAAACTTGAGTTTTGTGAAGACAGTCAAAGAACTTGGATATTAGTGACAATGGATATCGGTTCTTAAAGGTAATCTTGTTGAAACCCTGATAGTGAATGCAGAGGCGAAGAGAACCTTTTTTTCCACAAAGAAAAACCCGACACCAGCTGTAGAGGAGAACTTGCAGATGATTGTTTTCTGAGGATTTTCTTTTATATAGGCCACCATGGTCTCGGGTATGGGCAAAAGGATAGATCCTGATGGGAGTCCATATGAGAATGTTTAGGACTAGTGCAGTAGAGGCAATGATTCTGCTGTTGTCGACTGAACCATTTTTGCTGTGACAGGTGGGATCTATCCAATTGCATAGTTTCTTCCAAAGAAGCCATTGGTGGATGGAATGAAGGCCTTTTAAACACTGGAGCAATACAGGGAAAAAGTCTCGTTGGACAAGTTCACGCTGCTGGCTGAGCTCCTGCTATCTCTTAGTGAACCGGATATTTATACAGGTGGCCAGACGGATGTTGTACCACAAGATGTACAATCACCCAAGGTCAGCCCTACCAGCAATATTATTGTTAATTATAATGATAAAACACAAGGTGCGACATGTCAGAAAAGAAGCGCCACCAAGCCAGTTTTAACGCGCATTAAATGAGTGTACAGTGCTCCTGAATGAATGAACCTGTCAAAAATCTGCCATGTCGTATACCTTGCATAGCATAATTGATAAACCTAATCTAGGCACATAGCATAATTTAGGCACATAGCATATCATTGCTAGCATATTTAATGCACCTACTTCATGTGCATACAAATGTGTCATGCCGGACATATAATGCATCTAGTTTTGGTGTACTACGGTTCACTTATATAGAGAATAGGGCGTCAACAGTTTTTTTTGCGCAAAATACAACAAAAAATGGTGCAGCCCTAATAGGACATGTCATCCAAAGTGTGCTCCTGTCCTGCATTCTTTTTTTAGTATCTTTGTTTTGCGCTCTCATATCTTCTTTGTCTCAAAACCTTAAACGACTGTTCTACACCTTTACTTCTCTGTTCTGTTCCCCGGTGCACACTCGCTCTGTTCTAATCTCAGCTGAAGATTTTGCCACACACGTCAAAAGCAAAATCAACAACATTAGAGAGTTTTTGCCTACAGTCCCCACAACCTGTCTATACATCTACACAATGCTCTTCTCCTATGACCCGCTTTCCCACCATCAATCACAACACACTTTCTACACTACTCTGCAAATCCCAACTCACTACCTGTCCTTTCAACCCAATACCATCCCCCCTCATCACGAACCTTAACACTGTAATTATGCCATCCCTAATTCATATTTTTAACCTATCACTAAACTCTGGCATCTTCCCCTCCTTTTTCAAATATCAACAGTCACACCTATACTCAAGTAGTCATCTCTTGACCCATCCTCATTATCTAACTATCAGCAAATCTCTCTACTAGCATTTGCTACAAAACTTCTCAAACAGCACGTCTATCTTGAACTATCTTCCCATCTCTCATATAACTCACTTCTTGACTCTATGCAATCTGGCTTCTGACCCCGACACTCTACTGGAACTGTCCTAAAGTTGCCAATGACTTGTTGACCACATAAGCCTCACCCCACTACTTTGTGCTCCTCCTCATAGATATTTTCTCTGCCTTTGATACAGTTGATTACAAATCTTACAAATTCTTTCTTCCCTCGGCATCATGGACTTGGCTCTTCCATGGATTGCCTCTTACCTATCACTGTCTTTCATTCTTGCACCACTTCCCCCTCTCACCCTCTTGCTGTTGGGGTCCCCCAAGGGTCAGTAGTGGCTCTTTCTACTCTTCTCTCTATATACTCTTGGCCTCGGTTAACTCATAATATCATATGGCTTACAGTACCATTTATATGCTGATGACACTCAAATCTACATCTCTGGACCAGATGTCAACTCTCTGCTTCCTAGGATCCTAGAATGTCTATCATCCATATCTTCCTTCTTTTCCTCCTGCTTTTTCAAACTTAATATGCAGAAAACAGAGTTCATTATCTTTCACCCATTCCAGTCAATGACTCCATTCTCTCTCTAGTCCCATAAGTCTGCTGCCTTGGGATACCCCTTGACTCTGCCCTATCCTTCAAACCACACAGTTAAGATCACCTGGCCACCTCCTATCGCCTCCACCTGAACAATAGTTCCCAAACCGCTCCTATCTTGACTTTGACTCCACAAAATTGCCTGTTCATGCCCTCATCATCTCACACCAAGATTACTGCAACATACTTTTCTGTGGCCTACCATCTAGTACTCTTGCTCCCCTTCAGTCCATCCTCCACTCTGCTGCCTGGCTGATATAACTCTCTACTCGCTGCTCCTCTGCCTTTAACCTAAGCCAATCCCTTCACTGGCTACCCACTGTCCAGCTAATTCAGTTCAAGCAGCTAACAATGACATATAAAGCTCTACATTACCTGACCCCACCCCACCCCCCCCCGCCAATACATCTCTGTTCCTAATCTTGCGATACCCTCCCTCGCTCACTCTCCATTACTCACAAGAACTTCTCCGTTCTCCTCTTGTCAGCTCCTCACACGATCATTTTCAAGATTTCTTCCTTGCATTCCCCATAGTCTGGAACTCACTACCACAACACATTAGACTCTCCACCACCTTTACTAGTTTCAAATGCAACCGGAAAACCCATCAATTTAGGATAGCATACAACCTACAATAAAACTTCTGTCATTCCACCGTAATACACACATCTCCATCCCTCACTTTATGACTACCCCTTCTCTATTGTAGATTGTAAGCTCTCTCGGGCAGGGTCCTCTCCCCTTCCGCATCTGCGTGTAACTTAGTGTTAATATATTTGTCTTTTATTACATATATCTTATATTATGTTCCAGAACCCCTTGGCTTGTATAGCGTCCTGGAATGAATGGCACTCTAAAATAGGTAATAATAAGTTTGACATCTCCAACATACATAGTTTGCTGTTTAAAAGACTAAGATCATTTAACAGTGTTTTGTACCATCTACTAATTAACTTATAATTATTTTTGGGAGTTTATGACATTTGTAAAAGCAATAGGAGTAAGAGAGAATGAAGTTTCTTTCTTACTTACAGAGTCAAAACACTAGCTTTACTTTCCAAGATTTTTCAAAATGCAGGTGCCTTGGACAAATGTGCCAACAAACCTCCAGCCACAAATGGCCTCAATTCAGGTTGTATACCATAGTGTATGTTTTTTCTTATTTTTACAATGGGAGTCTGACAGTGTGTTGAGGATGGGAACAAAGGTTATATATGTGTGATCCTTTGTGTCTCCATTTTAATGTATTAGTATAATACCACGTATGCCTTTATGTTATGATACGTAAAAGCTGTCTGTATATCTTTTCTCTCTAATGTGTTTCTAAAATGGCCGCCACATACTTTCTTATCTTATTAACTTTCAAAAGTACAAAAACCTACCATTCTGAGAATAAAGACGGAAAGTGTATTCACAGCAGCAAGGCATGGTATGATTTTCCTTCTTGGTGCACCTTTATTGTCTTAGGATAATTTGGAGACCCCACTAGGGTGTAGAGCCCCTTTGAGGTTCCATCCATAATAAGTGTATATATGCTTCAGAAGCTCTCTCCAGTAAATGTGTTTAATGAACGCATTTAATAAAGTATGGAAGAGCCTAACACAGAGAATGACCAGCTGTATATATGCTTTTAAAAGATTTTAGTGTCCTTCAAGAGATGAGATATATCATCAGAATAAGCTAAGTGGTTATTTTTAGTGTTGAGTAGTGTTGAGCGATTGCGTTGGCTATCGAGATCGAGCGATAGTCGATAGTCGGCCGCTATCGATAAGGTTTTAGGGATAGTGAGCATCGATTATGAGGGGATTACCATTAAATTTCTATGGGGAGAGCAACAACACCTTCATTATTAAAACCCAACAAGGCTGGAGAAGCTGAAATTAACATCCACAACAGTCAAATGGATACGGGGCTACATCTTAGGCAACACACTTAGGTTATAAAAGTCACAGAAAAAAAGTCACGGGACCATTCACTATCCCTGTCTTGTACCACAGCCTGACCCTTAAAACTGCTTTCACCCACAAAATTAAAAAGTGCCAGAAGGCAGTATGATTTGAACCATCATGTTACTTGAACTGGACATTGAATATCCCTGTTCCCGGAAAAGCAGCATGAGCCCAAACCTGCATTCCCCCAGATTTAAAAAGTGCCGCAAAAAGGGAGTCTTTCAACCCACCATTTTAGTTTCACTGGACATTGACTATACCTGTCCCGGACCGCAGTATGCCATTAAACCTGTCTGACCCCCCGATTAAAAAGTGCGGGAAAAAGGAGTCTGTATCTGTTATGTTTTCGTAATAATACACGGTTTTTTTGCACCTTTCAATTCACCTGTGGTGACTATAGAATTGCTGTTTTAAGATTTACGTGGATGCTGCATCAATGAAAAGCTGGTGGGGCAAAAGTCAAAAACACGTATTGTTATGTTTTCGTATAATACACGGTATTTTTTGCACCCTTTTAATTCACCTGTGGGACTATAGAATTGCTGTTTTAAGATTTACGTGGGGAAGCCCGGTCAATTTAACAAAGCTGGGTGGGGCAAAAGTCAAAAAACAGTATCTGTTATGTTTTCGTATAATACACCCGGGATTTTTTTGCACCTTTCAATTCACCTGTGGTGACTATAGAATTGCTGTTTTAAGATTTACGTGGATGCTGCGTCAATGAAACAATGCTGGGTGTGCAAAAGTCAAAAAAACACGTAACTGTTATGTTTTGGATAATAAACGGTATTTTTTGCACCTTTTAATTCACCTGTGGTGAATATAGGGAAATTTCTGGGTTTTAAGTTTAGTGGATTTCTGCGTCAATGAACAAAGCTGGTGTGCAAAAGTCAAAAAACACGTAACTGTTTATGTTTTCGTATGATACTCAGTATTTTTGCACCTTTCCAATTTTACCCGTGGTGAATATAGAATTGCTGTTTTAAGATTTACGTGGATGCTGCGGGCAATGAACAATGCTGGGTGCGCAAAAGTCAAAAAACACGTAACTGTGATGTTTTCGTTCGATACCGGTATTTTTGGCAACAACAACCTGTGCTGATTTCAAGATTGCTCTATTGTAATTTAACTGCAAGGTGGATATATTAACAGTCACAGGTGTAATGGGTAAAATTGAAAATGAACACCTATCTGAAAAAGTATACTGATAATAAAAGTGGATTTTTTTCAGCTAAAAAAGAGCCCTGCATTAAGAAATGTGTGTATCCAATAAAATTTTAGGCTCCCCAATTCCAGGAAATTTTTCAATAGAAACTGTTAAAATAAAGATTCCACTACAATGTCTACCAAAGTTTGGTAAACTTTACCCAGTTTTCTTTATAGTAGGCTTGTCTGTGTTGGCCGGGGGGGCCCCCCCCCCCCCGTCCCACCGCCGTAAATTTTACAGGGTAGATGTGCTTTAAATTCTTAGAAATACTTAAAATCTTCAAATCTCTAATCTAACTAAATTGGAAGGATCACCAGTAACTAGTAGAGGTTTCTCGTGTGCAGAGAATAGAACCTAATTTCGCTGAGATGCTCGCCTCAGGCGAGCGCAGGTCCTTTCCCTATGAGACGCTGAGAGGACACTGAGGCTGAAACAGGAAACGACTGTTCTGTGTAAAACGAGTGTCATGTGATTTTTCCAGCCAATCGCAACCATACACAACCCAGTCATGACGTCGACACACATCTCACCTGCTTATTCTGTAACCTGATTTGTGGCGCCAAAATGAAGGAAGCGCCGAAAAAGGCGCGATCTTAATAGATGATGCTCAGTATTTTAACCATAATTATCGCATGCTCTGGAACTTTCGATCACCATAAAAACCTTGCCGATTTCAACTTTGTCGATAAAAATCGCTCAACACTAGTGTTGAGCGATTATTATCGACAAAGTTGAAATTGGCACGGTATTTACGTTGATCGGATTTTGTCGATCACGCGATAATTTAGGTTAAAATCTGTGCATAATCATATTAATATTGCGGCCCATTTTCGGCGCTTCTGTCATTTTGGGGCCTGCAAATCAGCTTACAGAATAGAGAGGGTGTGAGATGTTGTGTGCGACGTCTATGATCCGGGATTTGTGTATGGTAGCGATTGCTGTAAAAAATCACATGACATCATGTTTACATAGAACAAGCCCTTTCTGTTCATGATCATGTGTTGTGTCAGAGTCTCATTGCAGTAGGACGTGACGCTCTGCCTTGTTCCAAACAGCCTCAGCAAAAGGCTTAGCGAAATTTTCTATTTTTCACAGAGAAGCTGCTAACTTTTAGCTGTGGATCTTTAGAACTTAGTTAGATCAGAGATTTGCAGAGTTTAGTTAGTTAGGCAGAGAATTTTAAAGAGCATCTACCGTTGTAAGTTCGAAGGGTGGGAGTGGGGGGGGGCCGCGGGCGAACACAGACAAGCTCTATAAAGGGATACTGGATCTTTGTACAGCAAAAACTTTGTTTAGACATTGCATTGCTTATATTAGGATACCAGATCTTTTCTAGTAATGCAGGTCTATTTGTTAGGTGCAAAACTTCCACTTTTATTGTCAGTATACTTTCAGATAGGTGTTCTTTTTCAATTTTGTCCAGTCCAGCTTTGTTGATTTTAGGCCACCTTGCAGTTAAATTAGACATCCAGCAATTTTGTAATCACCACAGGTTGAAGGGTGCCAAAAAAATACTTTTTATTATCCCTTATAATTTTCTGATACGTTTTTTTTTTCACTTGGGCGCAGGCCAGCTTTGTTGATAGATGAACACTCTTTGCAAGTTAAATTTGAATCCAGCAAAATTTGTAGTCACCACAGGTGTATGTAGGTGGCAAAAATACCTTTTATTATCCGTATACATTTTCAGACAGGGTTTTTTTTCACTTTTGGTCAGTCAGCCTTTGTTGATAGAGCTTACTTTTTTTTTTTTTTGCAGTTTTAAATTGATCCCCAGCAATTGTGTAGTTACCACAGGTGAATGATAGGTGCCAAAAATACCGTTTTATTATCCTTATTGCTTTAGAAAAGTGTTTTTTTCACTTTTAGTCAGTCAAGCTTTGTTGATACGAGATAAGTGCAGTTAAATTTGATACAGCAATTATGTAGTCACTACGAGGTGAATTGATAGTGTGCCAAAATACCGTTTATTATCTGTATACATTTCAGACAGGTGTTTTTTTCATTTTGGTCAGTAAGCTTTGTTGTTAGAGTTACTTGTGCTGTTAGATTTGATTAACAGCAATTTTGTAGTCACCACGGTGAATTGATAGGTGCCAAAATACCGTTTATTATCCGTATACATTTCCAGACAGGTGTTTTTTTTCCTTTTGGATCAGTCAAGCTTTGTGATAGAGGTAACTAGCACTTTTAATATTTCAATCCAGCAATTTGTTTTGATTTGAGAGATTGAGAATAGCTGTGATTTGCCCTCCTTTTAATAAGAGACTTTCCAAAACTCTTCCATTACCTTTCTCAAATTTTTATCTTTCTGAACAGGACGAAATTCAGGTGTTACGCGAGCAAAGAGGGGGGTAGGACATGGACGGTAGAGGTACGAGAGAGAAGGTGCTCCTTCCAGGTCGTGGCGACAACACGCATGCCAGCGGATCGTAAGTTGCAGGACCATCAGGCTGTCATCGCTGGGTCAGGGCCCTGTGAATCTCAGTAACGAACAGCGTCGCTAATCTGTTCTTCAGTGGTTAATGCAACCTGCATCCAGCAGTCTTACCTCCTCGTCCTCCCAGTCACGGCCACAAATGTCGTCATCAGCATCATAAAGCATCCGTCCAACATGAAGCAAAGGCAGCCCAAATGTCAATCGTGTACCCACCACTGTGGTACTCCCTTTTTGAAGAACTATTTGAAGACAAAATGCGGTGGGGATCAGAAGTCATGTTAAAAGATCAAGAGGCCAAAGAGGATGATTTTGTCTGCTCTGACGCCCAGTTACTGATGCCATCAGAGGAGGATAAGGAAGCCGGTCAATCGGCAAAAATCCCGATTGCAGTGCCCTTTGCTTGTAGCCCGCAGCTTCTGGATGCAGAAAGTCAGGACGACCAAGTCACCTGTGTTGATGATAATGATGATGGAGATGACGACATTGCGGATCCATCGTGGTTAGTGTTGAGCGATTTTTATCGACAAAGTTGAAATCGGCAAGGTTTTTATGGTGATCGAAATTTTCAGATCATGCGATAATTAAGGTTAAAATCTGTGCATCATCTATTAAGTTCGCGCCAGTTTCGGCTCTTCCTGTCATTTTGGCGGCCAGCAAATCAGATTACAGAATAGAGCAGGGTGATGAATGTGTGACGTCATGACTGGGATGTGTATGTGTAACGGACTTGGTAGTGGATCCGCTGGACCACCGCAGGCGATGGTAGTTAAGCCACGCCAGGGAACGGAATCTAAGTAGCCCCCGGTTTTCACCAGAGCCCGCCGCAAAGCGGGATGGACTTGCTGCGGCGTGGGGCTACCAGGTCGTTAACCCCCGACGTGACTTGCTTGCGGTGGCGGCCGAGGTGCAGCGAGGTACAGAAGCGTAGTCCGGGAATCGTAGTCGTGGGCAGGCAGAAGGTCAGGGCAGGCGGCAATGGTTCGTGGTCGTGGACAGGCGATAAGGTCAGGGCAGGCGGCAGAGGTTCGGAGTCGAGAAACGTAGCAAGGTCTGGTACACGGCAAGGCAAATAGACTATCAGGAACGCTTTCACAAAGGCACGGGGCAACAAAGATCCAGCGGGGAAGTGACGTGGAACCAAAACTTAAATAGAGACAGCGCCCGGCAATTAGCCAATTACCGGCGCACTGTCCCTTTAAATCTACATGAACGAGCGCGCGCGCGCGCTAGGGGGCGCGCATGCGCATTCTGGCCAGCAGGTGACGCTGACGGAACGGGAGCGCGTTCAGGTGAGGAGACGGGACGGATGCAGCCACGGGCGACAGTGGGACCCGCGGCGGCACACGTCCCCGCCGGGGACCTGCCGCGGGGGACACGGGTGCGACCGCGGTCCGTGGACCGGACCGCGGCGCAACCCGTTACAGTATGGTTGCGATTGGCTGGAAAAATCACATGACCTCGTATTACATAGAACAGCGTTTCCTGTTCAGCGTCAGTGTCTCTCAGCGTCTCAGAGCAGAAGGACGTGCGCTCTGCCTGTGGCCAAACAGCTCAGCGAAAATAGTCTATTTCTGCACAGAAAAACCTGTACTATTAGCTGTGATCCTTCCAATTTAGTTAGATTAGAGATTTGAAGATTTTATGTTGTTAGCTAGAGAATTTTAAAGCAGCATCTACTGCTGTAAAGTCACGGGGGGAAGCGGGGGGAGGAGGGGGCCCGCGGACGAACACAGACAAGCTCTATCTATAAAGAACACTGGATAAAGTTCACCAAGACTTAGTGTAGACATTGCACTACAATATCTTTATTATTAACAGTTTGCTATTGAAATATTTCCTGGATATTGGGCAGCCTGAACATATATTGGATACACATCATTTCTAGTAACTGCAGGTCTCTTTGTTAGGTGCAAAACTCCACTTTTATTATCAGTATACATTTCAGATAGGTGTTCATTTTCAATTTTACCCATTCCACCTGTGTTGATATATCCACCTTGCAGTTAAATTACAATCCAGCAATCTTGTAGTCAGCATAGGTTGTTTGGTGCCAAAATACCGTTATCATACGAAAAACATAACAGATACGTGTTTTTTGACTTTTGCGCACCCAGCTTTTTTCTTGACGCGCTCCCGTAAATCAAAACAGAAATTTTATTACCAAGGGGAATTGATGGTGCAAAAATACCCGGTATTTACGAAAACATAATAGATAGTT
>JAODAL010021092.1:0-67850 GCA_025379985.1 Phyllomedusa bahiana | reverse complement strand
AATTTTTTCCCAAATTTGATATTTTGCATTTTTACAAAAATAAAAAAGATTTTTTTGGAAAACCCAAAAATTATAACTTGGCCAAAAATGGGCGAAAATTTTGATTTTTGGTGCCGGGCCCGCCAGTGAAAAAAAGGTGTAAAGGCCCCTGAATTTAGAACTGCCGTAAAATCGGGCGCTTTTAGTGAAAAAAACGAAAAATTCGGGCTCAGGTAAATTTATTTTAAAAAGTGGTTTACCTTTTCCAGCAGAAATGTGCCGGGAATTTGCGGTACGAAGCTTTTAAAGGGTTAGTTCTTCGGTTTTTTAGGGGCCGACACGCCTCCACCCACGCCCCCAAAATTCATGCCCTTTTACAAAATCCCGGAGGCTTTGTAATGGGCTGATACGGGAAAGTCCCCCCGTTTAAAAATAAAGCGAATGGGGGTCCATGGTCCCCCAATGTTTTCAAGAAAAAAATTTTCCCTAAAATCACAGGGGATAGTTTAAAATTTATAAAAATTTTTAAATTCCCCAAATAAAGGTGCCCACATGTCATTTTTTTAAAAAAACGGGGCCCCGTCAGGGGGGGCCCAAAGCGGGTTTTTGGGCAAAGGGGTTAAAAAAAAAAAAAAGGTTGATCAAACTCTTTGACTATATATCATGATAAGGGGTTTTTAAGAAGAAGGGGTCTTCCAACCTATATTTTCCTTCCTTTGTAAAACTACAGCTCCGGGGGCATGCCCTCCCTTCAAAAGTAATGCTGGGTTGGGTTTCTTTAAAACAGTAAAAAAAAAAAGGGTTCCAAAAATCACCATAAATTTTCTATACCTGAAAAAAAACTTTTAGCAGAAACCCCTTACAGCACCAAAGTCGGGTTTTTCCTGTGAAATAGTTTTTTTTCCTGGGCTCATTTTCTCTAAAAACCTCCTATCTCAGAAAAAAAGGGGGGTTTGGGTTCTCTTAATCTCAGGGGAAAGGGAAAAACACCCCCTCATTGCGAGTTAAATTTAAGCATGAAATGAATAGATTACTAGGTGTTTCAGATGCTTGTTCCCAGCACGAGGTGGGACAGAATCACACAGCATCTGCAGCCAGTTGCAAAGATAAATGTTATTTAAATTGCTGTATAGCTCGCACCATCAGACCTGCCATCAGGATTCATGTTCTTTTTTTTAATTTTAACTAAAAGGGGTTCTTTATAACTCAGCAGTTAGGGAGCTGAACACAAAAATGAAAACAACAGACTAGATCTCATTGTTCTAGCCTACACATGCGCATTGCCAGTTGTTGTATATCTGGCATTGTGCCTGTCAACTAATATATAGAAGTCATTTGTTAATGTAAAAGGGTGAGTAGAAATTTAATTAAACCTCCTTCTAAGTTATATGACATTCCTACATTTCAGGCATTAAACTAACCTGACACTATTTGCTTGTGGTTGACATTTGCTCTTTTAAGAGTCATTTTCTTGAAAGATTGGTGACCTCTGAACGCATTAACTATAATTAAAGATGACTAACTTGACTGTTTAATGGTTTACTTTGAATGATGCAAAAAAACCCAAGAAAAATAGGATGTGGGGAGATTTGAAGGATTGAGATCAGATAAACAGGCATTTGCAGATCAGTTCCAATGAAATTGAGCAGAAATATTCACAGAACGTAAGGCAAAGAGGCCTGAAGCTCTCCAACTGAAATTCATGGCTTGAAGAACCCCAAGGGGAAGCTCTTATGTCTGATTAGCGTCTCTGTGCGCTTGACAGACCTCGACAATGCAAAAATGAGTCAGACGAATGTGATCTCACAAGGATCTTAAGAGAGATCAGTGACAAAGCTAGAAGAAGGAACAGCAGTTCACCAGAAAGGAAACTAGTAACACTGAGTGAACATATTTATGGCATAGTTGCCAACTTTGAAGTGAAAAAAAGCAGGAGACTCTAGTGGGGCGGCGCGCGTCGCGCGCCGCGGCAAAAATTTGCATGGACACGCCCATACTTGTTGGTATGCCACGCCCCTTCAAAAAGCCACACCCACTCCACCTAACTGCATAACGGCTTTGGAAGAAAGCCAGGTAGATGCCCTTATAGCCAGGTAGTAGCCCCCCATACCCAGGTAGTGCCCCTTACAGGCTGGTAGATGCCCCTTGTAGCCAAGTAGATGCCCCCTCTGTAGCCAGGTAGAGCCAAATTTGTAGCCAGGTAGATGCCCCCCTTTGTTAGCCAGGTAGGTGCCCCCCGGGGTTGGCCAGGTAGGTGCCCCATTGTAGCCAGGTAGTGCCCCCATTGTTAGCCAGGTAGTGCCCCATCTGTTTGCCAGGTAGTGCCCCCATTGGTTGCCAGGTAGTGCCCCCCTTGGTTGCCAGGTAGTGCCCCCATTGGTTGCCAGGTAGTGCCCCCATCTTTTAGCCAGGTAGTGCCCCATCTGTTTGCCAAGTAGTGCCCCCATCGTTAGCCAAGTAGTGCCCCCATCGTTAGCCAAGTAGTGCCCCCATTGGTTGCCAGGTAGTGCCCCCATCTGTTAGCCAGGTAGTGCCCCCTTTGTTAGCCAGGTAGTGCCCCCATCTGTTAGCCAGGTAGTGCCCCATCTGTTAGCCAGGTAGTGCCCCCATCTGTTAGCCAGGTAGTGCCCCATGTGTTGGCCAGGTAGTGCCCCATCTGTTAGCCAGGTAGTGCCCCCTCTGTTAGCCAGGTAGTGCCCCCTCTGTTAGCCAGGTAGTGCCCCCCTCTGTTTAGCCAGGGTAGTGCCCCATCTGTTAGCCAGGTAGTGCCCCCATCTGTTAGCCAGGTAGTGCCCCCTTTGTTGCCAGGTAGTGCCCCCATTGTTGCCAGGTGATGCCCCATTGTTGCCAGGGAGTGGCCCTCTCTGGGAGCCAGGTAGAGCCCCCCTAAAGCTAATAAAAATAAAATAATAACATCCACTCCCCTCACCAGGCTCCTGCAGCGCGGCCAGCTCCTGTCCGATCTCCTCAGCGGCGCAAGGGGAAGTGAGAGCAGCCGCGCGTCACTCCCCTGCAGCCGCACGTCACTTCCCCCTGCGCCGCTGAACTGTATGTGCGGCGCACACACCGGCGCCGGACATACAGGGGGAGGAGGAGGAGGGAGCGATCCCTCCTGCCTCCTCCCCGCACAGGGAGACCGCGGGCGGGTGAGCGGCCGCTGCGGCCGCTACACCCGCCTGTAGGCGCGGTCCGGCGGCCAAAGAGTAGCCCACCAGCGCAACTCTTGCGCCGCGGTAATTTAAAGGACCCCCGCCGCCTGCAGGCGGCGGGAGGAATGCCAACTCCCCCGGGAGGGCGGGAGGGGACCCCAAATAGCGGGACCCCCCCGCCAAAAACGGGAGAGTTGGCATGTATGATTTATGGGCACATGAACAGGCTGGCAACAACTACTTGAGATATCTAACATTAAGTTATCATAACGGGTATAAAACGTATACTTTAAAGGCGACATGTCCCATTAGGGCTGCACCATTTTTTTGGTGTATTTTGCACCAAAAAACTGTTGACGCCATATTCTCTATATAAACGAACTGTCAAACACCAAAACAAGGCGCATTTAACACTTTTAAATGCACCTAAAGTAGGTGCCTAATTTAATGCGCCTTAATACTGGCGTGGAAGCGCCTCTTTTCTGACATGTCGCCCTAAGTCTTGCAGATCAGAGGCATGTACAAAGCATCAAATAATCACAAACTCACTTACATGGATACTCATACACATGCATGCTTATCATACACTGTCTCCACTGTAAAATTACAAGCCACATATCTTAAAACTAGTGTTTAATTTTGGACGAGGCTTTGGGTTTTGCTGGTGTTTAGGGGGTTAACTTATCTTTCAGTGTTGCTCCTGGTCTCCTGTTACTCCCATGGTGATGCCAATTGCAGTTTGATGTCTGATATTGCTTCTAGTTACTCCTATGTAATGGGGACAGTATGTGACATTAAATGTGACATTGGACATCACACTGGCATTGACGCCGGGAGCAAAGCAGGACTAGGAGTGACACTGAAAGGTAAATTAATCCCTAAAACCCTAGTAATATTGCCTTGCAAACTCGTTTATTCCAGAGTCACCACAACCCCAGTGATCTCACCTTCGAATTTTCACGTAATCCTGCAGCTATTCACAGGCCACAGCGCTCTTTTGCTGGATATAACGCACGTGATCGCTGACGCCTGTGGTTGACTGCAGCATTATGTGAAGAGTGAATTGTGACATCTTCATTCGGTATCACCAGGATTTAGTGGGTTTATCGCTTTAAAGTTATGGTTAGCATTAGTAATAGAGAAAGAGAAAAAAAATTGGGTTTAGGACATCTTAAATCTGACTTTACAAGTTCAGTCAAATAAGTGCCGAACCTATTAATAGACCTATTAGAACAATACTTAATTAAACAATGTCAGCCAGTTACCCCCTTAAGGCCGTGTTCACACGGCTTATTCACGGCGGATTTGTGCGCCGTATTGAGCGCACAAATCCGCCGTGAATACGGGGCGGGACGGGGGCGGGGCCGGAGCGCGGCGCTCCCGGCCCCATAGACAATGCATTGTTTACGGCGCGTCCGCGCCGTAAATAATGTGCATGTCACGTTCTCCCCCCGCGGCGGATTTGCCGAGCGGGGAGGAGCGACGGAATCCACTGTTCTCTATGAGAGCAGTGGATTACCGTAATGAGTCCGACGGATTGGCGCCGTATTGAAGCACAAATCCGGCGCGGAATACGGCGCCAATCCGTTAGCAAATAAGCCGTGTGAACGGGCCCTAACAGTGTATGAAAGCAAAGTCAAACAAGCAGGCTCGGACTGGCCTGCAGGGGAGTAGGAGAAACGACCAGTGGGTCTCTTAGTATAGTGGGGCTTCAAGCTGCTCTTTAGGAAGAAAGGCAGGGAAAAAGAGTTAGAAAGCAAGCGACAGAATAAAAGATTCATGTGCAGTATGTGCAGTCATTTATAGTAGTTGTAGTGTGGGAACAAGAAAAACTCCACTGGTGGGCTCCAAGAATCAGCTTTACTGATGAGCCCCCAAGTATTAACTCCACCGGCGGGCCCCTAGCACACCCTAGTCTGTTACTGCAAACAAGTGTTGGGTAGTTCACCCCTTTGTTTGCAGGGCAGTTACCTATACTGCCTGGTGGTGATATTGTAAGGAGTCAAGTGGTGACTACCTTGCTCAGGAGATGGCACTCTGAGAATTCTTTTAGCTAAACCAAATCAATCAGCTTGGTTGAAAGGAATACACTGAGAAGTCTCCACTTGCTTCCCTGGTCTCTTCTTTGAAAAATACCCCAAGGCAGCAGAGGCTGATCTGTTTTATTGAGGCAATCAGTGGCAAACATTATTTTATGGAAGAACTCTCTTGGGAAGGCTTTTATGGAAGTATTGTCTGTCTGGCATTATTTATGAGGTACCCTTTGGCTGACATTATTAATCAGGCGCTGTTAATGGTGAGGCTTTGACTTATATTGACCAGCTTCCAGTTTATTTATCTAATCAACCATCAGGTCAAATTGAAACTGATTCATGCAAAGCGTTTCACATACCATTATTTACCAAATGCTTTACAGATATCCAGGGGTAGACATGAAGTGGATGCAAAATGTGAAAGTGGAGTCTTTCCAAACACAGGTTGCAGCGGGACCCTGACCTGACTGCAGCATGGCTTAGTGACCTTAGTGGATGGACCTTAATATGGATATAGTGATGCTTTGTACACTCAGACTTCTGCTCCCTGGATACTATCTCTAATATATATATGTATATATATATATATTAATATTAATATATATATATATATATATATATATATTATATATATATATACTAGTATATATATACGTATATATATGTATATATATATTAGAGATAGTCTCCAGGGAGCAGAAGTCTGAGTGTACAAAGCATCACTATATCCATATTATGTTTGTGTGTGATTTAAATATACTAGTTACTTGTTTCTAGTGTGTAGATATTGTTCAACGTATAAATAACATATATAACTTGCATACACAGCATGTGTGCAATGCGTGCATCATTTTTTTTGTGTGTGCCGGTTGTGTGCAGTGTTTCCATTGTGTGTGCTGTGCTTTTCTGAAGATGTGTGATGTGTTTAGTGGTGCGACCATCCTGCCAGTTGACTTATGATGGCTTTGCACTTTTTGGAGGGTAACTAGTGCTTTAAATAACAGTATCGCATGCAGCCCTGATGCTAATTAGGAGTTCCCAGGGGATCCTGACTATAGATGGGGTGCAAGCATAAAATATTTTACTATCTAAGAGAGTGGTTACCGTAGTTACCAGTTGCTGATAGAGAAGTGATACAGATAAAGAGAGAGGAGTAAGAAGGGTAGCAAAAGTCTGACAGACAGCACCAGCAGTTCCCAGACGTGTGGTGAAATGGGTGCAAGCCCTTTGTTTATCGTAGTGTGAACCTGCTTCAATGCTACTGGGCTCGAAATATCGCTGATAAAGTGATGGCAGTGCATGTAGACTGCTTCTGCTTGACAGAAAGCTGGTTGTTGAAGATGGGTCAGAGAGAAAGTTTAAGAGCAAGAACCCCTTCATGTGAGGTATTGTGAAAGTGATATATTTGTGAAACCTGTACCTGGATGTCCATAAGCTTGAGCTATAAGTAAAGCCTGCCAAAACTCTCTCTGTGGCTCTTATTTGCCGGTAACAGTACAACTCCCAGCACACCACTACTGGTATACCTCAACCACCATCACTCCACACACCTGCATTTATGGTGTCCTTGTCATCGACACTTTACACATCACATGTGCATGAAGTCTGATATGTGAACATATGATGTGTATGGTGCTCTCATCTGATGTGTAGGATGGGTGTGTTTGCTGTGTATGATGTACATGTCTGATGCATAGAGTACTCTTTTTGGAGTTGTAGGATTGGGATCTGATGTGTATGCTGCCCATGTCTGATTCTGATGTACATGACAGTTATGTACATACAGGGCCGCCATACAGGGGGTACAGCCGGTACTCCTGTATGGGGCCCGGAGAAATAAGGGGCCCGCTTCAAGCAGGCCCGCTTATTTCACACATCGCACAGTAGAGCACGGCGCAGCCGAGCGCCCCGCTCTACATAGGGCCTGGTGGCGGCCGGCGAGTGTCGGCGGTGCTGGGAGGGGGCCCGTGCTTTCTGCACTGCTGCGCTCCGCATATTAAAAAGTGATTGGGTCTGGCCGTCTAGTAGGGGCGAGGCAGTGAAGGAGGGGGCCCACACTCCCGGCTCAGCTGCACTACAGGCAGAATTCTTCTACTTACATGATCCCTGCTGTAGCCGGAGCCGGGCCCTCCTCCTCTGTCTGTGTGCCCAGGGATGCGAATAACTTGAATCTGTGAGGCCCCGCCCCTTGGGGGCGGAGCTTCACTGATTCAAATTGTTCAGCATCCCTGGGCGCACAGTGGCAGCGGAGAGTGCCGCACAGGCAGCCGCAATGCTGTTGATACACTGTGGAGGCGGCTCCGCAGGGTGAATAGTCCGGCAGCATCACTGGCTGCCTGTGTAGAGAGACGGGGCCCTGTGAGGGGGAGAGAGGGAGGAGGCCGGTCACATGGGAAGAGAGGGGCCCAGTAGTGCAGCGGCAGCAGGGCTGCTTGTTTTAACATAGTATGTAAAGTAAGTGTGTGTATGTTTGTACTGTGTGTGAATGTGTATATGTGAGGATATTTATATACTGTGCATGGATGTTTATACAGTGTGTATGGATGTGTATGTGTGTGCATACTATGTGTGCATGGACGTATGTATATACTATGTGTGCATGAAAGTGTGTGTATAAACTATGTGTGCATGGATGTGTGTATATAGTGTGCATGGATGTGTGTATACCATGTGTGTATATACTATGTGTGCATGGATGTGTGTATATAATGTATGTGAATGTGTGTATATACTGTGCATGCAGAGATGTGTGTGTATATACTATGCATGCATGGATGTGTATATACTGTGCATGGATCTGTGTATATACTGTATATATATATATATATATATATATATATGCTATGTATGTCTATATACTTTGTGAGTGTATATATTGAATGTATATACTGCATGTATAAGTATACTGTGTATGTAAATACTGATTGTGTATATAGCATGTGTATATACTGTTTGTGTGTGTGCAGCGTGTATACACTGTGTGTATAAAGTGTGTGTAGCACATGTGTGTATATATTTTGTATGTAGTGTGTGTATACATGGTGTATACCTAGCCTAAATTATAAAAATTGTCAAACTGCAAATTAATATACAGATGGATAGAAATGAGATATATATATGAGAGAGATTGAGATATACAGATGAGATAGATAGATATATATGAGATAGATAGGAGATAGATATGAGATACGTAGATAGATAGATAGATAGATAGATATGAGATACGTAGATAGATAACAGAAAATTGCAGATACGGTATTTAAAAGAATAGATAAAATTTAAATCTTGAAAAATGGCTAAGGGGAGTCTCTCACTGTGAAATTAAATATTATTTCTTTGAAAATAGAAATACGTGAGTTGCTATTTACTGTTCAAATTTGGACGACTTTCGCTTCTCACAGGCCAATCAAATGTGTCTTGGCGGCTAGTTTTCTTTTTCTTGTTAGATAGATAGATAGATAGAATTAGATAGGGTAGAAATAAAGAGATAGAGATATGAGAGAGATAGTAGAGATATGAGAAGAGATAGAGAGGGGATAGATAGATATGAGAGAAGATAGATAGAGAAAATAGATAGATGACATGAGATAGATATAGATATGGATAGATAGATTTGATAGGATAGGGGTTTATAGATAGATAGATAGATAGATACCGTATATACTCGAGTATAAGCCGAGTTTTTCAGCCCAAAAAATGAGCTGAAAAACTCTACCTCGGCTTATACTCGAGTCACTGTCGGCGCTCGGGCGCTGCGATGGCCTGAGTGCTGACAGGGACGCTTCAGTTATATGCGGCTCCTCAGGGAGCGCATATAGCTGAATGCCGAGTACAGCGCACAGTGTCCGGGCGCTACGCTGGCCCGGGCACTGTCTGCGATCCCTTCACCGACATGCGACTCCTCCGGAGCGCATATAGGTGAAGGGGATACCATGCAGGGCACAGAGCGAGGCTCCGTGCTCCGCAATGGACTCGGGCGTTCTGCGGCCGCCCGCAGTTTCCAGGGACAGGCAGGTGTGTTCATCACGCTGCGTGCGCGGCCTGATGACGTCAGGGCCAGGAGCAGCGAGGAGGCGGAGGAGCGGGGGGAGGGGACACGGAGCAGCGGGGAGCCAGGTAAGTGATTGTTTTTGATTTTTTTAAACTGCCTATGCCTGCCCTATACCCCTATACCTGCCTACAGCTGCCTATACCTGCCTACAGCTGCCTATACCTGCCTACAGCTGGCCCTATACCTGCCTACAGCTGGCCCTATACCTGCCTACAGCCGGCCATATTACCTGCCTACAGCCGGCCCCTATACCCGCCTATCCTGCCTACAGCGGCCCTATACCTGCCTACAGCTGCCTTTTACCTGCCTACAGCTGGCCTATACCTGCCTTACAGCTGCATTATACCTGCCTACAGCTGGCCTTATACCTGCCTACAGCTGCCCTATACCTGCTACAGCTGGCCTATTTCCTGCCTACAGCTGCCTATACCTGCCTACAGCTGCATATACCTGCCTACAGCCGGCCCTATACCTGCCTACAGCTGCATATACCTGCCTACAGCCGGCCCTATACCTGCCTACAGCTGCCGATACCTGCCTACAGCCCGCCCTACACCTGCCTACAGCTGGCCCTATACCTGCCTACAGATGCCTATACCTGCCTACAGCCGGCCCAATACCTGCCTACAGCTGGCCCTATACCGGCCTACAGATGCCTATACCTGCCCTACAGCTGGCCCTATACCTGCCTACAGCTGGCCCTATACCTGTCTACCGCGGCCTATACCTGCCTAAAGCTGGCCCTATACCTGCCTACAGATGCCTATACCTGCCTACAGCGGCCCATACCTGGCCTACAGCTGGTCCTATACCCGCCTACAGATGCCTATACCTGCCCTACATGCTGGCCCTATAACCCGCCCTACAGCTGGCCCTATACCTGCTACAGCCGGCCCTATACCTGCTATAGCCGGCCCCATACCTGCCTACAGCGGCCCTATACCGGGCCTATACCTGCCTACAGCTGGCCCTATACCTGCCTACAGCCCGCCTATACCTGCCTATGGGGCCAAAAATACCTGCCTATTACCTGTCTATGGGGCCATATACCTGCCTATTACCTGCGTATGGGGCCAAATACCTGCCTATAATCTGCTTATGGGGGACATATAACTGCCTTTTACATGCCTATGGGGCCATATACCTGCCTATTTCCTGCATATAAGGCCATATTCCGCCTATAATTGCCTATGGGGGACATTAAACTGCCTATGTAATTTTATTGGTATCCATTTTTATTTTTAAAATTTTACCAGTAGCCGCTGCATTTTCTACCCTAGGCTTTACTCGAGTCAATATGTTTTCCCGTTTTTTGGGGCAAAAGTAGGTGCCTTAGCTTATACTCGGGTCGGCTTATACTCGAGTATATACGGTAGATAGATATGAGATAGATAGATATATAGATAGATAGATAGATATGAGATAGATAGATAAATAGATAGACATATAGATATGAGATAGGTATGAGATGGATAGATAGATATGAGATAGATAGATAGATATGAGATAGATAAGATAGATATGAATAGATAGGAGATAGATAGATAGATAGATAGTATAGATAGGAGATAGATAGATATGAGAGATATGAGATAGATAGATGATATATGAGATAGATATGAGTGGGAATAGATAGATATGAGATAGATGATATGAGATAATGATAGATTAGATAGATAGATAATAGATATGAGATAGATAGATATGAGATAGAAGATAGAATGTGAGATAGATGGATAGATATGAGAGAGATAGATAGATATGAGATAGATGAGATAGATATGAGATAGATATGTAGATAGATAGATAGATAGATAGATAGATAGATATGAAGATAGATAGATATGAGATAGATGGATAGATAGATAGATAAGATAGATGAGGATAGATGAGATAGATAGAAGATAGATATGATGATAGATAGATAGATAGATAGATGAAGATAGATAGATAGAAGATTAGATATGAGATAGACAGGAGATGATAGATAGATATAGGATATAAAAGATGGATAGATAGATAGATATGAGATAGATGGATAGATAGATATAGATGATAGTAAAAAAGATTGAGATGATGATAGCTATGAGAGATAGAATATGGATTAGATAGATAGATAATGATGAGAATAGCTAGGAGATAGATAAATACATAGGAAATAGATAGATATGAGATAGATAGAAGATAGATAGGAGATAGATATGAGATAGATAGATATGAAATAAATTGATATGAGAGAGATTTTTAGAAGATAAATAGGAGATTAAGATGACGTCGATATGACATAGGATTGATAGATAAATAAGATGTGATATGTCTGTGCTGTTGACTGGCTGTCTCTGGGCAGTGGGCTAGGGTGGGCCAAGGCTGCTCCTTCTTCTTCCTGCGCGGGTACCTGGTCCAGGCGCAGTTGGGTGACACGGGACACTATTGGTGTCCCTCGAAGAGACGTCTTTGGTTACGTGGGTACCATATTAGCGGAAAGATGTCCCGGAGGCAATCCATGTCCCAGGAGCAGGTAAGGGAACACACTATTTGCTTACATTATACTTTAGTCAGGTGGGGGGGTGGGGGGGCACTGAATTTGTGTTTTTAATGCTTCTCTTTGCTGTCCGGTTTGCTTCCTGCAGAATTTTCTTCCAACTTTTTAGTCACAGAAACTTCTGCAGGATGTATGGCTTACTCCACTGAAGGGCCTAACTGTAGCCAGCAGGAGAGTGTAATAGGTCACTAGAATGACAATATACTGCAGTGCACGAGTGCTATAGTATATTGTTCCAGTGATCATTTTTATAAGTACCCGATAGAGAAAAAATTATATCAAAAGGTAATCAAGAAAAAAAGCCCCCACATACACTATACGATTTTTTTTTGTGTGACAGAAATGGTGCACAGACAATTTTGCTGTATGGGGCAATGAAATTCCTGATGTAGCCCTGTGTACATAGTTTGGTTGAAAAAAGAGTGAGTTTTTCTCACTACAGCTAGACTATAGCTTTTACAATGTAGGGACATGTAATTGAAGACTTTTTTTATAAATGCATGGTTGATTTTTCTTTGGTCAGGGGATAAAGAAGATCTACTTGCTCTTATAGCTCTAAGCTGCAGTCATTCAAGCAGTCTGACCATGGTGAGTCACGTCATGAAGAGTCTTATCTCTAGTAACTGACTTTGAAAGCATCTCATTTAGCCAAGTAAACATTTTTTAGAGTTTTGCAGCCTAAGTACTACACATTATACATTCCTTGCACTCATGTGAGTGTAAAAAGAATAGCAAAACTAATGTGTCAATCACTGCTGTATACCCACCCACTGCCTAACGAGGAAGTCTGATTCTAAAGCTGCCTGTGGCTCTATGAAATAGTATGGTAAGAAAACCCCTTTAAGGATAGCTTTAACCTTTGGTTCTTCCTACTGATGAAGACTTTTGAACCCATAAGGTAAGAACCAATATCCTCTAAACGAATATTTAATTCCTAATCCCAAAATTGCCATCAGACTAGATCTCGACTTTTCATATGGCAACATAAGCATTAATATTTTTTAGTTTCAGGTAGTTATCTAAGTCTTGTTTGAAACCCTCAACTGTTCATCCTGTGACCAGCTCCTTAGGCAGGCTATTCTACAGATTTACAGTTATCCCAGTGAAAAAGGCTTTTCTCCTCTGGATAATGAATCTTTTTTTCTCCAGACGGAGGGAAAATCTCTTGTCTTCTGAGGGGGTTTTGTATGTAATAGATTTTTACTATACTTTTGGTAGGGGCCATTTACATACTTATATAAATTAATCATGTCTCCCCGGAGCCATCTTTACTCAGAACTAAATAAGTTAAATTCTTTTAACCTTTCCTCATACCTAAGATGTTCTATTCCCCTAATTAGTTTGGTTGCTCGTCTTTTCTGTTGCTCATCTTTTCTCTAGCTCCAGTACATAATTTCTATAAACTGAAGCCCAGAACTGAAAACAGCATATTCCAGATAAAGCCACACTTTATATATCAACAATGCAAGTCCATGACTCTTTTCATACCTTTTGTCTTTGACACTAAAGGCCACATGTATGAAAACTGCCTAGGTCAAAAACTCACTTTGTTTCCCATAGCAACCAAGCAGAGTGCCCCTCTAATTTTTCCAGAGCACTATATGAAATGAAAGGGGTGCTCTGATTGGTTGCTATGGACAACAAAGGGAGTTTTAGACCTAGACAGTTTTCATACATGTGGATCTAAATAATGTTACATAATCTAGATCTACAAATACACCCACATCCTTCTCAACAATTAATTATTAGTATCCAGAGGCAGAACTTTACAATTATCCACATTGTACCTCATTTGCAAAGTTGATGCCCAAACAATCAGTGTGTCCATGTGTGCTTGCAATTTATGAACATCTTCCATGGACTGCACTACACTACATAGCTTGGTGTCATCTGCAAAAATATTAACAGTGCTTTTAATCCCCTTCCCTATATCATTAACCCCTTAAAGAACACCCGCCGAATTTTGGAAGACATTGGGGTTTGCGACATCCGGCGCTGCAGCAACGCTTAGAACAGAGCTTCACAGCCCTGCTCCCAGCGCAGCCTTTCTAAGCTTTTTTTTTTCTTCTAAGCTTAACCCTTTGATTGCCGCAATTCATGACCGCAGCGGAATCAAAGAGCTTTCTCCTGCTCTGTCGGGTGATCGGGATACCTGGTGACTCAACAGAGCCCGGGAAACGGCTACACAGTCAGCCCTGGGGACCTAGAGTAGCCCCAGGGCTGTCTATTGTAAGAAGCCAGCAATCAGGGTGGACTGTATGCTGCTATGACTGCTGCTGTGTCAAACTGACACAGATTATAATGTATTATTATATATGAATATGCTAATACATTACGGAGTGTAAAAAAAAAAAAAAAAACAAAAAAAAACAGTTATCCCTTCAAGGGATTTAAAAAAAAAGCAAAATACATGAAAAAGTGTAGAAAAGAATAAATAAAATAAAAATAAATATTTAATAAAAAATAATTATGCATACATTACACAATAAAAAAACCTACACATATTAGGTATCCACACGACCATAATAACCTATAGAATGAATCTAACAAGTTATTAAGTGTGAAATGTGAATGGTGTAAATAAATTTTTTTTTTAATGTAAACTATTCCCCCAAAAAGTGCAACTTGTTCCGAATAAAACGAGGCCTCATACAACTGCATCATTGGGGCAAAAACTAAAAAAAAGTGCTGGTCATTAACTACTTTTCAGGCATTCCACTTAAAGGGTTAATCAATAAATTGAACAAAAGCAGACCCAGTACTGAGCCTTGGGGCTTATAACCGGAGAACATTCAGAGTAGGAATCATTTATCACCAATCTCTGAGTACCATTTAATTCTCATACTATTATTTCTAATCCTATAGACTTCAATTTACCCAATAGGTGCTTATGAGGGACAGTATGAAATGCCTTTGCAAAGTCTAAAAACACTAAATACACAGACGTGCCATTATTTGACATACATATGCATATTTTTATACAAGGGTGTACTAAGATGGCGCTCCTATTACTTTCTGCCTAAGGCTATAGAAGCCTTCATTAGGCTTTTGTCTGCCCTGACAACTATTCGTCTTAGAAGGAGGAGCTTGGCATCTGAAGGGTTAAACAGCGGGATATCGGAGCTGGTTCGAATCCAAGACCATTGGCAGTGAGTGTCAGCTGAAATTAAATGCAGGCACCTGCTGCATATGGATTGGGCTCAGCAAGTGAGCCCGCTCCATACATCCAAACCTGCATTCTGACTATGACATAAGTTTATGTCAAATGTCGATATGGGGTTAAGGGAATGTATCATCATAAAATTACATCTTATTTATGTCAGATTTTTAGAAATGCATCTTTGTGCACACATTTTTGATAGTGTTTTTTAGCTTTTATGTGACTATCCACATGTATAGAAATCTTGAAAAATTCAGGCTTTCAACCTGATCAGCTATACTTCCTGTTTTATGCAGTCCATATGTTACCTTGGCTGGAACAGGATCGTTGGTGAGTTGATATACTTAGACTTGAGTTTCATGCAGCAGTCTCAAGCATCTGCTGAACTTAGATAATACAAATTTATTCAGAAGCACCCATTAGACTTTCCATGGTCCACAAAATTAAATCTATAGAAGCTATTACTAGCAGAAATGATAGTAAATGCAGTTGGCTGCAGAAAGCTACTGCAGCTCTCTGCCTAAGCCCAATAAACTTCTTTGAAAGATAGATGTAGTGTACAAATAAAACACATTATACATTTTAATATAAAACATGTGTGTGCCATAATGAGAAACTTTTTATGGAACAAGTTAAAAAAATAACACATACAATGCTATAGTTAAGAGAGAATGCCCAATTCTTAGGGTACGTTCCCACGGCAAGGACCAAATACCCGTCAGATTTTCCGACAGGTATTTTGTCTTTTTTTGTCATGCAGGGGGACTGCTTTTTACCACGGTTTGCAAATTCAAGCTGTCCCCCTTCGCACCCACATGTTCATCTTCTGCCCGAAAACTGGGCAGAAAAATGAACATGTTCTAAGTTTTTCAGAACGTCTGCGGTGTAAAAAAATGTCTGGCGGAAAATCCGTTCAGTGGGGACTGCTGCACGGATTTTCTATTAAAGTCTATGGGAGAGCGTTGCATGTAGGTTTTCAGATGGTTTATAAAACTTCAAACCATCTGAAAAACATACCAAAATACCATGCATGGGGACAAGCCCTTATCGTCAATTACTATGATTGGTCTCCCTACCATGACAGAGCAGTCATAGAACTATAGCAGTCATCTTAAGCTACATTAACACATTGCATTTTTGTTACGTTTTTTAACGGTATCAAAAATGTCAGCAATAAAAAAACACATGCACTTTTAAATTAACCACAACTTCACCTGTATTCCAGATTGAAGGTAGGTACAAAACCATCTGCATGTGTGTTTTTTGTTTTAAACCTTGTTTTTTTATTGCTTTATTGTGTTTTTTGATGCAGTTGAAAAACAATAAAAACACATCAAAAAAGCAACAAGAGAGTGCAGTCTGAGAATTGTGATCCTGCTCTGTCAGCTTAATTTCACCTGTGTGAGAGAGATGTAAAACCTGAGGCTTTGTTGGAAAGAATAGCTACTCCCATCTTCCCTTTTGTAAATGATAGTACCAATAGCGATGGTTTTGGACAGGACCAAACTAAGATTAAAAAGCAGCCCTAGCACGAAAACCCTACCATCCGACATAAAATATCACAACCCCCTCCATTGCATTTCTCGGTCACGTACCTCACCACTCTCTTCCACCACCAACAGAAGGGAAAAAATGAGTGGCAAGTGTAAGCTACCAGTATGCACACATCAATTAAACCAATAACATCGCCACATAGTGATGATATAATGGCCAATACCAGTTCAGGTTCTCATCACATGGCAGGCCAGCCATGTGAATACAATACTGATCCAACACAGAGGTAAAAAAAAAAAAATATTTACAGTGGTTCATAAGATACATAGGGATGAGCGATTGTGTCTACAATCGTTATCGAGTCGATAGTCGATATCAGTAATTATCATGTCGATAGTCGATAACAGATTATCGCTGATGACCATTAAAGTCTATGGGAGAGGAACACCCAAAACAGGTGAGGAGGAGCTGGAATTAACATCCACAACAGGAAACTGGATATGTGCTACATCTTAGGCAAGACAATTAGGTTATAAAAGTCACAGAAAAAAATTCATAGGCTAAAATAATTCATTATGTTCAATGGCTAACCGAAAACATGAGGACGGCATAGCCACAGCAGGTACAGCGGTATCAGCTGCAAAGGGGCCCCTTTCACAGAAAACGAGACACCGGTATTGGAAATGGCACATGGCAACTGGCCGGAGACCCCTATCACTTTTGCACCAGGGACCAACATCTCGTCACATATGTGGTGGCAGCAAGAACATCCACACCGGGACCGCAGAGGTTCAGCTGGCAGGGCCCTAGGGGGTCCAGTTGGTCAACGAGCCCTGTCTCAAATTCCTGCATTCTACTGTCAATTTGTGTGGGTGGAATGAAATTGCTCACTTTTGATTTGGAACGTGCATCAAGGAGGGTGGACACCCAGTAACCGCTGTTCATTTTGATGGCCTTGAAGCGTGGGAAATATGCTTTTTTTCAGTAAGACCTTTACTATTGGTTTCTTTTACCATGGCATGACCCCAAAACCAGCAAAGATGTCCTTGATGGACCCTCAGAATAAAAAGTGCCGGAAGAAACAAGCATTTGAACCACTATTTTAGTAAAATAGACATTGACTATATCTGTCCTTTAATGCAGCATGACCCCAAAATCCACACAGATGCTCTTATGGACCATCAGATTTAAAAGTTCCAGAAGAAAGCATTATTTGAACCAGTATTTTAGTGAAGTGGATATTGACTATCCATGTCCTGTACCGCAGCGTGACCCTCAAACCTGCATGATCCACAGATTAAAAAGTGCCAGAAGAAAGTAGTCTTTGAACCACCATTTTAGTTGAACTGGTTATTGACTATCCCTGACCTGTACCGCAGCATGACCCTCAAACCTGCATGATCCACAGATTAAAAAATGCCAGAAGAAAGTGGTCTTTGAACCACCATTTTAGTTGAATTGGAGATTGACTATAACTGTCCTGTACCACAGCATGACCCTCAAACCTGCATGACCCACAGATTAAAAAATGCCGGAAGAAAGTAGTCTTTGAACCATCATTTTAGTTGAACTGGACATTGACTATGCCTGTCCTGGACCGCAGCATGGCCCTTAAATCTAAATTAACCACAGATTAAAAAGTGCCGGAAAAAGGAGTCTTTGAAGCAGTATTTTAGTGAAATGGACATTGACTATTCCTGTCCTGGACCGCAGTATGACCCTTAAACCTGTCTGACCCACAGATTTAAAAGTTTTCGGAAAAAGGAGTCTTTGAACCACCATTTTAGTTGAACTGGACATTGACTATACCTGTCCTGGACCGCAGCATGACCCTTAAAACTGCATGACCCACAGATTAAAAAGTGTCTGAAAAAGGAGTCTTTGAACCGCCATTTTAGTTGAACAGGACATTGACTATGCCTGTCCTGGACTGCAGCATGACCCTTAAATCTAAATGACCCATAGATTAAAAAGTGCCTGAAAAAGGAGTCTTTGAACCACCATTTTAGTTGAACTGGATGTTGACTAGGCTAGTGAGGCTGTAAACGTGGATCACGGTGGTTCAGCTGGCAGGGCCAGACTTACAGTGGGTGTGGTGAGAGCCAGGGCTGGCGTCCGTCATCTAATAACACGCAGGTTTAGCTAGCAGGGCCAGACTTACAGTGGGTGCAGTAAGAGCCCGGACTGGCGTCCATCATCTATTAACACGGCAAAAATGCCCTTATGAAGCAGCAACAAAAACAGTCGTGCTGAAGCAGAATGCTGAAGCGGAAGTGTGAGCTCAGACGTCGAGCCTTCCTCAGTAGGCAGTCCAGGCGTGGTTAGCACGTTAGAAATTTCTGGACAAAGTGGTTCATGACATGTTCCAGGCAAGGGATGTGCTCCAAAATACCGATCTTAAGGGCGGCTAGGAGATTTCGGCCATTTTCACACACCACCTTGCCTGGCACAAGGTTCTTGTCACCCAGCCACCGCTCGGTCTCATTGCGCAGAGCCATCCACAGCTCTTGACTGGTATGTTGACGGTCTCTAAGACATATCAATTTCAACACGGTCTGGTTTCTCTGGGCACGTGATGGTACTCGTAGACCTTGGGGGAAAGAACCCTGCACCATCCCTGCGGTTTTGAAGAGCGTGCACCGAGCCTGAGAGCCACCGTCACCACCAGAGACATCCACCAGCTCCCAGTGAGCTGTCACAGAGATATAGCGGCCTTGGCCGTGCTTACTAGTCCATGTATCGGTGGTCAGATGGACTTTGCCGGACACAGATGCAGACAACGCGCTTTTTAGATGACATGTGGCTGGCCAGGGCAGGGACGACTTTTCCGGAAAAGAAATGCCTGCTCGGCATCTGGTATTGGGGGCAGACAAGAGCCATGACGTGGCGGAAGCAATCTGTGTCCACCAGACAGAAAGGCCGCTGTACGGCATGCAGGTCAAACTGATGGAAGGAGAAGGGTTAGGCTGTGTCTCTGGTGGTACTGGTGGTACTCGGGCGACGGTGGAGGCTGAAGCGGAGGCTGATCCTTGCTCATGCTGCTGAGGGACATGGGCAGCAGAAGAACGCTTGTTCTTAAAAATGGTGGAGGAAGAGGAGGCGGAGACAAAGGGTGTGACAGTGGTTGGAAGCCCAGGACTGGTGTAGCCTTTTTTCGCCAAGTGTTCATTCCATTTCAACTCATGCATTCGCTGCATGTGACTAGACATGTTGGTGGTGGTTAAACACCTAAGATTCTTCCCTCTACTGATGCGTTTATGGCAAATGCGGCATATGACATCGCTGGGTGAATCTGAGGCTTGATCGAAAAAGGCCCAGGCTTCAGAGGTCCTGGACCTTTTCAACATCAATAAGTGACGAGCAGTGTTTCCGCTGATTATGGTTGGCGAAATGATCTCAGCGGACTTGTGCGACCGCCCTCTCTCTTTTTGAGGCCGGACCCGTACTGACACTACCCCATCGTCTTCCTCCTCATCCAGTGAAGAAGCGTTCGCAAGCAAATTCTGCTGAAAAGACCATGTTGGATCCGCAATGTCATCATTATCATCATCAGCACAGGTGACTTTCTCGTCCTGACATTCTACATCCTGGAGCTGCGGGCTACAAGCAACAGGCACTGCAAGGCGTTGCCGACCGCTAGGGATATGTGGCGACTGACTGGCTTCCTTCTCCTCCTCTGATGGCATCAGCGATTGGGCGTCGGAGCAGACAAAATCATCCTCTTTGGCCTCTTGATCTTTTGAAATGCCTTCTGACCCCAACCACATTGTGTAATCAAAGAGGTCTTCACAAAATGGATTATCCACAGTGGTGGGTACATGAGTTGACATTTGGGCTGCCTGCACTTCATGTTGGACGGATGCTGATGATGATGATGATGATAACATTCGTGGCTGTGACTGGGAGGACGAGGAGGTAAAACTGTTAGATGCAGGTTGCATTAACCACTGAAGAACAGATTGGCGACGCTGTTCGTTACTGAGATTCACAGGGCACCAACCCAGCCATGACAGGCCTGACGGTCCTGCAACCAATGATACGCTGGCTCGCGTGTTGTTGCCAGCACTGGAAGGAGCACCTTCTCTCGTACCGATACCTCCATGTCCTACACACCACTTTGCTCGCTTACCACCTGCATTTCGCTCCATGTTCAGAAAGATAAAAATTTAAAGGGTATGGAAGAGTTTTTCACAGTCTCTTATTGAGAAACTGTACTGCAAAGAGGGCAAACACAGGTATTCTTAAATCCCTCTAATTTCCAACAGCCAACTAGGATTAGAAACAGAATTGTTTCTATCAAATATCTGTGAAATGCAGTCTGGTGGAAGAACCATAACACCAAATCAACAGTGATCTTCCTTCGGTCTCTGAGATTTACAATTGCCCAGTAGGACTAGCAATTGATAATTTTCAACAAACTATCATACAAGTGCACGATTAGTGGCAAACTGAGATGAACCGAGTGAAATAGAAGTATTAAAAAGTTATATGGATTACACATGCCGGTTTTGCCACCACTGACAACAGGCGGCAGCTACTATGAAATAATGTGTAAAACAATTTGCGTACAAGTGCACGATTAGCGCCAAACTGAGATGCACTGAGTGAAATAGAAGTATTGAACAGTTGTATGGATTACATATGACGGTTTTGCCACCACTGACAACAGTCGGCAGTGACTATGAGATAATGTGTAAAAAACAATTTGCATACAAGTGCATGATTAGCGCCAAACTGCAACACACTGAGTGAAATTGAAATATTAAAAAGTTATATGGATAACCTTTGACTCCTCCTTATCCTTCAAACCGCATATCCAAGCCCTTACCTCTGCCTGCCGTCTCCACCTGAAAAATATTTCACGCATCCGGCCATTCTCAACTCTGACACCCACAAATACGCTCGTCCACGCCCTCGTCATCTCCCGTCTAAAATACTGCAACATCCTTCTCTGTGGACTTCATCCAGCACTCTCGCCCCTTCAAAACCATCCTCAACTCTGATGCCCATTTTATCCACCTCTCTCCCCGCTACTCCTTTGCCTCTCCCCTCTGTCAATCCCTTCACTGGCTCCCTATTGCCCAGCGAATCCAGTTCAAGTTACTGACCCTGCCCTACAAGGCTCTACATAACCTCTCTCCTCCATACATCTCTCCCCTTTTATTTCCAGTACGTCCCTCACGCAATCTCTGCCCCTTCACAGGACCTTTCCTCTGCTCCCCTTCATCAGCTGCTCACACAACCGTTCCAAAAGACTTCACTCGTGTTTTCACCATCTTGGAACCCCCTTTAACACAAAACATCAGACTCTCCCCAACTTTCACCAGTTTCAAAAGCAACCTGAAACCCATCTCTTCAGGATAGCTAAAACCCTACACTAACCCCACCACCAGTGCACTGGCCCACAAACATGTCCGCCCCACACCTTCTGTCTCTCCCCTCCTCCATTCTAGATTGTATGCCCTCACGGGCAGGGCCCTCCTCTCTGTATCAGTTACTAGTCATTTTTCGTCACCATTGTATTTGTTTAACATTTGTTATGTATGTAACCCTCCTGAATGTACAGCGCCCTGGAATCAATGGCGCTCTAAAAATAAATAATAATAATAATAATAATAATAATAATAATAATAATAATATGGCGGTTTTGCCACCACTGACAACAGGCGGCAGTTACTATGAAATAATGTGTAAAACAATTTGCATACATGTGCACAATTAGCGCCAAACTGAGACGCACTGAGTGAAATAGAAGTATTTTACAGTTATATGGATTACACATGGCGGTTTTGCCACCACTGACAACAGGCAGCAGTTACTATGAAATATCTGTAAAATAATTTGCGTACAAGTGCACGTTTTGCGTAAACTGAGACGCACTGAGTGAAATCTAAGTATTAAAAAGTTATATGGAAATTTCAATATGGTTTGGGTTTTTCCACTAAATGACAAAAGGCGGCAGTTGCTATGAAAAAATCTGTAGAATAATTTGCGTACAAGTGCACGATTAAACACCAAACTGAGATTTCACGGAGTGAAATAGAAGTATTGAAACAGTTATGGATTACATATGGCGGTTTTGCCACCACTGACAACAGGCGGCAGTTACTATGAATTATCTGTAAAACAATTTGTGTACAAGTGCACGATTAGCACCAAACTGAGACGCACTGAGTGAAATAGAAGTATTAAAAAGTTAAAATGGATTACATATGGGTTTTTTGCCACCCACTGACAACAGGCCGGCAGTTGCTAGAAGATTGTAGAATAATTTGCGTACAAGTGCACGATTAGCACCAAACTGAGATGCACGGAATGAAATAGAAGTATTGAACAGTTATATGGATTACATATGGCGGTTTTGCCACCACTGACAACAGGCAGCAGTTACTATGAAATAATGTGTAACCAATTTGTGTACAAGTGCACGATTAGCGCCAAACTGAGACGCACTGAGTGAAATAGAAGTATTAAAAAGTTATATGGATTACATATGGTGGTTTTGCCACCACTGACAACAGGCGGCAGTTACTGTGAAATAACTTGTAAACCAATTTGCGTACAAGTGCACGATTAGCGGCAAACTGAGACGGACTGAGTGAAATAGAAGTATTAAAAAGTTAGTTGTAGAAGTATCTTTTCTCTCTACTCCTTATCAAATTAGATGTCTCCGAATTATATTATTACAGCTGTCGACAACTCGAGAGATACACACCACACCCTTTGGGTTTTGGGGCATAAATCTAATTTAATTACCGTGAGATCCAGTCCAATAGAACTTTTTAATCGCATGACTATTCTATCACTATATGATTGGTTAATTGGCGGTTGCTAAGAGACAGGTTATAATTTGCATCTACATATTAGACATTAGCTGATAAGACACATTCCCGAACTTTCCCCTGTATCGTCCGAGGGAGGAGCTAGGCCTTGATTCTCTTGCTTTTAAGTTTGGGGAAAAGCATCTGGGTTTCAAGGAAATCTGTGTAGAAAATATCTGCAATAAAGCCAAATAAAGAGCAGTTAGAACATAATACCTGGTGAACTTGCTAAAGACATGATGATAGAACTGATTTCAATGTTTTTTCCCTAAATCATCAACTTGACAGTCCCCCCTAAAAACATTGGAATCTGTTCGATCCGCTTGCTCCCTGTCACTAGGCAAAGATGGGTAGAGGGGTCCCAAACTGTCGCTATGACTTTAAGGTAGCTAATTCGGTCGCTGCCTGAGGTTGTTGGTCAAGGGTTATCGAGCTATTCTCAGCCCCCGACAGCTGCTGGCTGCTAAACACGAAGACCTGTCATGAGATAGGAGGGATAAGAGCTGACGGAAGTTCTAGGGTCTGGGAAACTAAGAATGGTCACCCCTGGAAAAAGCCTCACACCTTGCTGTCACAATCCCCCCTTGTCGGTGCGATTTTATGGTCTGTTGGTCAATTCGTAGCCCTCCGTGTGAACGATTGTTCTCATGGGGGGAACACTGGTTATGGAATTCTCTTCCATTCATGGTGAACCATCCTCCTCCAAGTAAGCGAGCACAGGTACCACCTGATCTATCCCTTTAGACAACAGTTTACTGATGCAAGGAGTGACACACATCACTAATAGTATCAGGACTAAGAACACTACTCCCAATACCATTCCTGCTTGGGCTAACTACCTCTGCCATCCACTCATCCAGGAAAAATACTGATCCCATGAGTCCTTAATTCCGAGTTCCTTTTCATCTCCTGAGAAAGATTATCCAACCTTTTAATGGCTAAGGTCACCTTCCCGTTTGGTCCTGTATTTTTAGGGATGTACGTACAACACATGTCATGGATCATCCTGAAAACTCCTCCCTTCTCTGCTAGGACCATGTCCAGAGCCATTCTATTTGGGAAAGCCATGACTGAGGTGGGCCCTACTTGTTCGGTTAGACCTTGTAGGGCATCCCGAGTGTCATTAATGAACTCCTGTTGGTTATAGTAGATATAGTTTATCCATTCCACAGTATTATTGATTGTTATTTGGGGTATGATTGACTCAAATCCTGCCTTTACCTGATCCCTAGCTTTAAATTCATCAGGCACCCCTCGTGGTTGTCCTGTGGCATCTAAATATACATGTGGGTCATAACTGCCTTTGGGCTGTGGGCCACTGAATCTCTTGTATCTGTTGTGGGGTGAGGCTATCTCCCTCTCTGCTTCTTCCAGTGGCAATATGTGTAAGGGCATTATAGCCTTTGCTATGGCACATTCCTCTGACCAGTTGCCTTTAAGTCTGGATCTGATTTTCATGTCACCACAGATCCAAAAGACATCAGATATAGATTGTACCTGAATGTCCTCTTATGTGGGGTTTGCAATGGCTATCATTTCTTTATACCTTTGTGCTTGAACTCTCACCATCTTTGTAGTTCTAGTGATCTGGGTCTCTAGTTCCCTCCATTCTGGTTAGTCTTTCATGTCATTAATTTTAAATTGAGCGAGGTAGCTTCTATAACCTCCACAATGAGGACCCAGGACATAAACTCCTGCGTCTTTTGGACTCGGATTGTCTATGGTTAAAACCAATTGGGTTCCCTTACCATCTACACAGGGTGGTTTGAATAAAGTCAATCTAGCAAGTAAAGCTCTACCATTTTTGTCTTTCTTTTTTAGTGTGGTTTCGGGTCTATATCCCCAATCGTGTCCGGTGTTCCATCCTACTGCCCTCCAGGAATCACACTTAGTACCCCAATAGTCATCGGTCACACATATGTATTGTGTCCCCACCTGGCACATGTAGTCAGTAGATATGTGTGTACCCTGAGTTGGTTCAGATTGGCTATCATCGGTTAGTGGTCCGCATTGGGCAATATCGCAAAACTCAAATTTAAAGGTTGCTACTTGAGTACTGGAGGAATTATACCAAAAAGTGATCAACCCTTTCTTTTTACACACACACCCAGACAATACAGATGTAGGAAAAGATAAAGGAGTGATTCATGATGACTGGTTAGCCACAGTCACTTTCCTGCAATGTGAAGCGTGCACCCACATGGGCCTTCCTTCAAGTTTAACTGTTGTTGGGGACACCAGGAGAAATTGGTATGGTCCTTCAAATCTGGGCTCCAGAGAATCTCTGATGTGTTTGTTCACCCACATGAAGTCACCAGGTTGTAGCCTGTGGGTGCTTTGGTCAGAGTCAGGATCTGGAATTGAGGAAAACACTGTAGCATGGATTAGTTTCAATTCATTACACAGACTTATAACATATTTTACAAGGCTATCATTCCCTGCACTCAACTGCTGTGGATGGTACCTCCCTAATCTGGGCGGGCCTGAGAATAATATCTCGTAAGGAGTGAGACCAGTGGGCTGCCTAGTGGTGTTTCTCACAGAATAGAGTGCAATGAGTAAGATCTCAGGCCAGGGAAGAGATGTTTCTTTGCTAGCTTTCAGAATTTTGTTCTTCAGAGTGGAGTTTATTCTTTCCACTTTCCGACTGGATTCGGGATGGTAGGGAGTGTGCAGGCCAAAGTCAGTTTCCAAATGTCTCTGGTTACTTCTGCAATGAAGACAGGTCCTTGGTCAGATTCAGTAACCTCAGGGATCCCAAATCTGCATACCAATTCAGTCAATAGTTTCTTCACGGTGGTTCTGTCAGTCATGTTGGTAACTGGGTAGGCTTCAGGCCATCCTGAGAACATTTTCACCACCACTAGAACATACTTGTATTTTCCACTCTTGGGTAATTCAATGTGGTCAATCTGGATTCGCTGGAAAGGATATAGTGGTTTAGCCAAATATTTCTTTGGTTTTGGCATCAGTCCACATGGGTTACAAGTATTGCATATTTCACAACTTCTAGCATAGTTACTTGATATGGTGGAGATTCCGGGTGCTAGGTATATCTTGTTGATTGAAGAAATCATCTGGTTAGTTCCTCTGTGGGTAGTACCATGAGTCCATTGTACTATATTGTACTATAGCTGGGTATAATGCCCTTGGTAGGCAAAGTTTATTGTCTTTCCTCCAGAATCCATCTTGGTGTATCTCTGTTCCCAATTCCTCCCAACTCTTCCTTTCCTTTGGATTTATTTTGAAGTTTGAAATTGTCTCAACAGGTTAACCCCTGGATTCAGTACATCTTGTCCTTTGTTCTTCTCTTCTTTTCCTTATTTCTTCTTTCCTTTTTCTTCTTCTTGTTTCTTCTTTTCTTCTTCTTGTTACTTCTTTCCTTCTCTAGTCAGTACATATACAGCCACTCCTGCTTCCTCTCGAATCTCTGGGAAGAGAGCTGCAGCCTTTGCAGCCAAGTCTGCTCTGTTGTTGCCTTCTGCGTCCTCTGTCTCTATTCTTACATGGGCTTTAGTGTTCAAAATGGCCACTTGAGCTGGCAATTGAAGAGCAAGCATCAAAGTCTGAATGGCTTCTTGATTCTTGATGGGCGTTCCACTAGCTGTCTGGAAACCACGCAGGGCCCACTTCAGGCCAAAGTCATGGACTACTCCGTACACGTAGGCTGATTCGCTATATATGTTCACAGTCTTCCCTTCAGCGAGCTTACAAGCTTCTGTTACCGCCCAGAGTTCTGCTTCTTGGGCTGACATTCTCGAATGTAAAGATGCAGCCTTCATGGTTTCTTGCAAGGTAACCACAGCAAATCCTGTATGGAATCGTCCTTGATCATACGCATAGCTAGATCCATCTGTGAAGAAGACATATGTAAGGGTTCGCTGGATTCGCTGAACTACCGCAAGCGATGATAGTTAAGCCACGCCAGGGAGCAGAGTCTAAGTAGCCCCCGGTATTCACCAGAGCCTGCCGCAAAGCGGGATGGACTTGCTGCGGCGTGAGGCTACCAGGTCGCTACCCCTGACATGACTTGCTTGCAATGGCGGCCGGGGTACTGCGAGGTACAGCATCGGAATCCAGAGGCGTAGTCGGGGACAGGCAGGTGGTCAGGGCAGGCGGCAGAGATTCGTGGTCAGAGACGGGCAGATGGTCAGGGCAGGCGGCAAACAGGCAAGGTCAAGAAACGTAGCGGAATGGACTGGTACACGGGAAATCAGACAGGACTTTCCAACACTCTAAACAAGGCAAACGCACACCAACAATCTGGCAGAGAGTGCTGGGGGCGTATTCCTTGTATAGGACCAGCAGCCGGCAGTTGACCTAATTTCCGGCATACTGGCCCTTTAAATCCAGACCAGCCGTTGTGCTCGCGCCCTATGGAGTAGGTACGCGCGCGGTGGCCGGGACAGGATGGAGCAGCGTACACTGGAGCGTGGATGGGTAAGTGGCTTGGCGCCGGACCTCGGGTGGCAGGGGGATGGTCGCGGGTAGCCGCGGCATCCGCGTCGGACCCCTTGCGGGCAGGGGGGCGGCCATGGGGGGCAACGGCACCCGCGCCAGCCCCCATGACAGTACCCCCCCCCCCTTAGGTCTCCACATCTTTTTTTGGAACTTAGAGAGGAGGTCAGGCGACAGATTGGCCTTGGGTTCCCACGAACACTCCTCGGGCCCGAACCCCTACCAATCTATAAGAAAGAACCGCTTCACCCTCACTGTCCTTCCTGCCAGCACCTCCTTGAGCTCAGAGATGTTATCAGCGTTGGCCACAGGAGAAGGCGAGACAGACCCACGGGAGAAGCGATTCAGCACCACCGGTTTGAGGAGAGAGACATGAAAGGCGTTCGGGATACGTAGAGTGGGAGGCAAGTGGAGCTTGTAGGCCACCTGGTTTAGTTGCCAAAGTACCACAAAAGGGCCCAGATACTTAGGACCTAACTTGTAACTGGGCACCTTGAAGCGAATGTACTTGGCAGATAACCAAACCTTATCACCTGGCTTAAATATGGGCGGAGGACTCCGGTACCTGTCAGCCTGGGCCTTGGTGCGAGCGGAGGCCCGTAGACCGGCCCGTCGTGAGCCTCGCCACAGTGCCTGGATGTCCCGTACTTGGGCATCTACAGCAGGACCGTGAGACGAGGTAACCAGAGGGAGAGGCGAAGATATAGCCCAAATACAACAAAAAAGGGAGAGGCTCCAGCAGACTCTGAGTCTAAGGAATTATAGGAAAATTCTGCCCAGGGGAGGAGATCAGACCAGTTATCCTGACGGGCGGACACAAAATGACGTAAATAGGGACCGAAAACTTGGTTGACCCTCTCTACCTGCCCATTGATTTCAGGGTGATATGCAGACGCGAAGTCCAGCTGAACCTGCAACTGAACACACAGAGCCCGCCAGAATTTTGACACAAACTGGACCCCCCTATCTAAAACAATATGCAATGGGAGCCCATGTAGCTGAAAATGGAAGCCCAGGGGGTAGATGTTGAAGGTCCACGGGAGCCGCCGTGAGGAGCTCTTCAGGAGGAATAATGTGCTGCAGAGGCGGCTCAAGGCCCACAGTGTCCGAGGATCTAGAGAGGGCGTCCGCCCTGACGTTCTTTTCGGCAGGCCGAAAGTCAAGGAGGAAGTTAAAACGGGCGAAGAAGAGCGACCAACGCGCTTGCCGAGGATTCAAACGCTGAGCAGATTGGAGATACATGAGATTTTTATGATCGGTGAAGATCTCAACGGGATGTGAGCCCTCTCCAGCAGGTGTCGCCATTCTTCCAGGGCTAACTTTATGGCCAGTAGTTCACGATCACCGATTGTGTAGTTACGTTCAGCAGGAGTGAAGGTCTTGGAAAAGAAGCCACAAGTACGCAATCTCCCAGAGGAGAACTTTTGAAGAAGGACAGCGCCGGCACCTACTGAGGAAGCATCCACTTCTAGGACAAATGGACGCAGTCGGTCCGGGCGAGACAGAACAGGAGCCGAAGCGAATGCTGCTTTCAGACGATTAAAGGCTTCCTGGGCTTCGGGAGGCCAGGATTTGGGGTTAGCATTCTTCTTGGTGAGAGCTACCAGTGGGGCCACCAGCGTGGAGAATTGCGGGATGAACTGCCTGTAATAGTTCGCGAACCCCAAGAAGCGCTGGATGGACCGGAGACCCAGCGGTCGGGGTCACTGCAGGACCGCTGAAGCTTGAAGCTTGGAGGGATCCATTTGGAGACCTTGTTCCGAAATAATGTACCCTCCATTTGTTCAAGGCAGTCATGAAGCGGTTCATCCACGGCAGTCTGGTCTTCATCTGTGGTAGACTGATCATCTTTATCTTCCCCCCTTGAGTGAGGAAACAGAGTGGCTGGGTTGAGAGTAGTACATCTCTTCAAGGTGACATTCTCAGGCATCAGTAATAAGCATTGTATACGGCGGTGGCACTGTTTACTGAGATGAGGTTGCTGCGACTGTTTCAGGATCCCTTGCAGTCTTGAGTTTTTTCAAGAAGGCCTTGTGCAGCAATGACAGCTCTGAGGCAAGTAGGGGCAGTCCGCGCAACAGGATCCAACTTGCAAGAATAGTATCCGAGAGGTCTCATATGCTCTCCATGTTTCTGTGCCAAGACTCCGGAAGCATGGCCATAATGTTCAGATAGGAAGAGGTTGAAAGGCTGTGAGTAGTCCGGGATTCCCAGAGCTGCAGCTTGTAGAATAAGTTTTTTCAGGGTTTGAAAACATTCCTGTGCCTCAAGTGAGAGTTCATTAGTGTAAATAATGTCCTTGAAAGATTCATATAAAACTTCAATAAGACTGGAAGCATTGGGTATCCACTGACGATAGTAAGTGATGAAGCCTAGAAATCCTTGGAGTTGTTTTAGATTGGTCGGTGAAGAAATGAACACCACAGCTTTTTTGCGATCATTAGTAAGGTGTTTGGTCCCCTGTGATATGCAATGTCCGAGGAATACAACTTTCTTAGAACACCATTGGAGCTTGGACTGTGAGATTTTGCAGTTTATGGATGCAAAATGTTGAAGAAGACTCAAAGAGCTAGATTGACAAATTGGAAAATCGGGGGCACACAAGAGAATATCATCTACATACTGTAGGATTCGGACTTCAGGGTGCCCCAAAACCCAGGGTTTGAGACAGGCCTGCAGGGCTTGTGTGAATTGGTTGGGTGAGTTCTGAGCCCCTTGAGGCGTCCTTGTCCAAGTGAGCTGAGTACCGCGATATGTGAACGCAAAAAGGTATTGACAGTCCTTGTGCAGTGGGAAACTGAAGAAGGCATTGCAGAGATCATAGACTGTGAAGTAGGTGGATGAAGAAGGCACTTGGCTGAGAAGAACATGAGCGTTGGGGACCACAGGGGTCTTAAAACCGTGACAGCATTGACTGCTCTTAGGTCCTGAACCAAACGGTATTTGGGATGATCACCTGGAACAACCTTCTTGCGAACCGGGAACAGGGGTGTATTTGAAGGAGAAGTGCAGTGGATGAGTACCCCGTTATCCAGGAATGCTCTGATTTGTGACTCCAGAGATTGTTCTTGATCATGCTTTAAGGGATATTGAGGCAGTCGAGGAGGGGTTGCTCAATCTTTCAAGAAGACATGTACAGGTGAAACCGGAAGACCACCCGGCCGGTTGTCCATGCTGCTCCTCATCTAATGATCGCTTCTAAGCTCTATGAAAGGTATTTACCTATTTGTTTGTGCAACATACGTTACTAGTCTGCCATGACTGTACTATATGCAATGCTTTTAACTGAAACGTTTTAAGAAAGCTATTGTTTATAATAAAGAAAAGTTATATTTCAAGAAATACGGGTCCACGAACTGATTGTGAAATGCTGAAATTTATGGGATCCAAAGGGAAGATTCCAATGTGGGACCTATGAGCGTTCTGTTGCTAAATATGTATATGCGGACACATATCGAATATTAAGAAACCGGAAGACCCACATCATCAGGACATTTAGACCATACTTCAGGAGAAACTTGCGTCAAAAGTTCAAGTGGGATGGATTGATGTTGAGAAAGCATAAGGAGAGTAGGAATTGCTTGAAGAGCGCAGGTGACTTCATGTGATATAGGAGCATCAAAATCCAAATACATTTCAGTAAAATCATATCTGATAGTAGCATTCACTTTCTGCAGAAGGTCGGCTCCAAGGAGATTAGTTGGACAAGTAGGAGAGACAAGTAGTCTGGACAGCAGTTTGTGTTGTCCAACTGGTACAAGGTAGATCAAGCGAGTCTGGGTTGGTCGTCCATCCACTCCAACACATGAAATGTAATCAGGAAAAAGTATGATGTCCGGTGGGATGTCAGAAGTTTTCAGTACCGATCTTGCTGCAATCTGTGTCTACGAGGGAAGGAAGTTGATGGCCGTTAATTTGAAGATTGATGGTCAACACTCGTCCAGAATGAATAACAGTGGTGTTCTCTGAAGCATTGAGAAAAACGGTAGACACAGGCTTGCCGGAATCCTATGGATGAGAACGATAACAGGTGTCCTGAGGTTGGAAAGACGGATAAGATGCATCTTGAGGATATGCTTGTTGGTACTGACTATGGTTAAGATTGGTAAATTGAGGTCCAATGATTGGATTATTTTTGTAGGACTGAGGTCTGTATTGTGTTTGTTGGTTGAATCTTGACGGTTGAGGTTCATAAGCTTGATATTGAGTTTTGTTTTGACTGTATGCTTGAGGGTATGACGGTATTAGTTGGCCGTTAGTAGCAAGGTTCCTGGTATCATCACGAGCTTTAGTGCCGCGCTGCCTCATGATATGTCCGGATCGGTTGCAATAAAAATAAGTTTTTTAAGTCGGCCTTATCCACCTGGAGGTGTACGTTGGACATTTTGCGAACCATTAGGTTGATATGAGTTGGTAGGTTGAGGTCCCGGATATACTTGCTCTGGTTGATTGTACAGTACCCTCTCAGTAGTCTGGGATTTTGGGGCCTTTGGGAGCTCTTGAAGTAGGGACACTGTAGAAACTTTCTTCAATTGTTGAGAGGAATCAGTCTGAGCCAACAAAGAACTCTGAGCCTTAGCAATGGAAAGAAGTTGACTTCTTGGAAGCTCTGCATATTCTTCTCGAATAGTTTCAAAATAATCCTGAATGGGTTTAAGGAGACCTTTAACAAAAGTCATTGAAAAGAGGATTTTATGAGCTTTAGTGTTCATGTCAAATCCATTGTCCTGGAATAAAGCAGACATCCGGTGATAAAAATTCTCCACGGATTCAGTAGGACTCTGAGTAGAATTGAAGATATTGACTGATGATTCAACCAAGCGTTCCCTGGCCCAGGAGTGAAGACGTCGGCAGAACTCTTCCCCAGATGAGTAAGCAACGGATAATCTGATCGATTTGATAATGGGCCAAAAGGAATCACCAGCCTTGATGCCAACAATGTGGTATAGGTATTTCCAAGAGGCAGAATATGTCTTCTGTATCTGACTGATGCCATGGTAAAATGCCATAGGGTTTTTTCACAGGGTCTGGCATTTGGGTTAGTAGATTATTGACTTGTTCGGGTGTAAAAGGCACGTAAATTGGTTGATTCTGGGGTATTATGGCTGGTGCCGATGGGTAAGAAGGTAGCACCGGTAGAGAAAGAGAATCTAGTGGCTGAGAAGGTGGTGGGTGATGGGTGGTGGCAGTAGGGGTAAGTCCATGAATGAGTCTGGTTCTGGTGGTGTAGGTAATCTGGGTGTAGGTTGCAGCGGAACCGAGGTTTTACTCCTGAACAAGGGTGAAGTTGCGGGAGTAGAGTGGTCTGGATGCAAGGAGGAGAGCCACGTAGTCATCACACATTTGGCCATAGCGTCTGCATACCAACTACCTATTGCACGACAGGATGATTGGGCTTATGCTCATTCAATGCAGTAAGAATTATGAATACATGCCCTAGGTGTAAACTACAAATATCCCGAAGAACAATGGTATGCTAACATTGGAATTTGTTAGCTTGGGCCAACTGCATCACATCTATCATCTTATTTCAACAGGAGGGACACATATTTTCATGGCAAACTTATCTGTCTAATGGGTCCACGGCTATAGAATAATATAATTGCAGATTTAGTCACGCCTGCCGAGTGACAACTGCTGCAGACACGGAAGAGGACACACACTGGACACGAGCACTAATGTATCACATTCTCCTGTTTCCCATTCCACCTCCTTCACATTCGTCAGCAATACCTCCATCATGCTCGCAGATGGGCATTGGCGATGGGGCGGTGGAGGGGGGGGGGGGGGGCACAGGGGGGGAGGCGAGAAAAATAAGTGGAAAAAACAAAGGGAAAAAAAAAGAGAGGGGGGGGAGAAGGGGAGGAAAAAAAAAACAGGGAAAGCGCGGTGAGAGAGAAAATGGTGGAATGGAGCGGGGAGGATTGGCGCCGGGGAGAACGAAAAAAAGGGGGGGGGGGGGGATAACCTCCCATGTTATCACTGATGGAAATGTTCCCCACAATGAAGATAAGAGTGTGTTTGTGTCCCAAATGATGTAATGAACATACAAACATCAGGATTGACATTGATCACTTTCTAGGGCCCTCAGCATATTTCACCCTAGGATTATGGGTATCTTCTAACTGTGACGTGTTGTCGTGAAGGCTTGATGATAGGACCTACGGGCAGTGTCCCCCGAGGAAGTCAGCGGTTGACTGAAAAATGTGTCCTCTCCGAGAGCACGCAGTGTGAGGTGCTGTGAGCATATAGGTAAAATACTGGAGCATCCGGTAATTTGGGTTTGGCATATGTGGTTCCCGCCCCTGTAGCTAATGGCTATATCTACAGTCCTACCTCCCATCTTCCTCCTCTGTCTTCTTCACCGTTTGCACCCAAAGTCAAACACATATGGGCATAGACGGTTGAGGGTACATAGAATTCCGAGATGCTGTGAACAAAGGGTTAGTGGTTGTGATGTGCGTGTGCCTGGCAAAGGACGTTATCACTGCGACAGTGGCATGTAATTGTTTACAGCCGCATAATACACGAGTGGAATCTGGAGTAGAGGTGGGAGTAGTAATGTTACCAGATATAACACAGATGGCCGTGATTCAACTTTACGCTTCCAGTGACTTTGGATTGCTAGACGACAAATATTCCACCGATGTGGAAGGGGCAGGGTTTTGTGTTGCATTTTCCAGATGTGGAGGTGTAAGGACTTCCTAAAATGGCTACAGAAGTAATGGAGGTCTTGAGCAACCGAGCTGATGAAGAAGACTGTGAATTTGCCGGAGTGGAGATAATCACACGTTGGGAAAGTGTTGGACGTTCCCTCCCCACAATCTACACAATTCTCAGTGTCACTGGAATTTGATGATGACAATTGGACATTGCCAAAATTTGAAAATCGCCATTTGTGATGGCGCAGTTCACCCCTATACAATACTTGTATGCAGTCGTTAAACTCTCCTTATTTTTACAACGCACAATTTCAACATAATTTTCCTTCGTATTTGAACACGTGGTCCTGTGCCAAGAATTGTAAACTCGCCTTTGCGCAATTTCTTTACTGCCAATCCCCATAAACCAGCTGGTCAACTCCTTTTTAGCATCGTCACAAAGCTTCATTAACCTTAAACAGTCTGAAACACATACTTCTTTACCTTCTCTCTCTTTCGAGACGAGTATTCAGCTGGAGTGACAATACACCATTTCGTTGTCCACGTTAGATAAAATATAGCACGTAATCTCATCATATTACAGCTCATAATCATTTAGGCTGGTGCTCGTATTTTTGCAGGACGCCACAGAGTCTAGTGGAAATATGTCTAGCAGCAGCTGTGCCAGCCCCTTAATAATGCTTTGAACTGAAAGCTGAAAGACTACCTCTGTTCTAATTCTAACTCTATAGTGCTTGCCAGAATTCAGTGCGAACGACTCCCTGAGATAACAACTAGGAGATAACTAATGAACTAATAACACAGACTAAGTATATATTAACCCTAGGTAAAAACAGAACAACTGTATACAAATGTATGTTGAGGTTAAGCCCCAAGCACTTTTTAAAGCTATGTAATATCTTCTGCTCGTCTGCAGGCAAACTCAAAAGCTCAGATCATCTGTATATAACAGGCTTCCGTTACTAGTCAACTGGGACTCTTCTCAGGGACTCTTTCCCCCTGGTATCTCATATAGACATCCAGAGCACACTACAGCCTACACTGAAATATGATACAGAAACGGACATACACTAGGGCAATACTATACAGTCCCAGTATACTGTAAAGCATACAATCAAGACAGCAATTGGTTAGCGTTTATAACAGGCAGCGCATATGATACAGCACACCAGTACCAGACGATCACCCTGGAGGCACACACTAACGCCTACAGGTCTCCTAAGAGAGCGACAAACCGCACTCAGACTCACTAGACGGTCCTAAAAAGACTCAGTCAACCGATTTATAATATCATGAACTTACTTTTTGTTACAGGAGTTGATCAGCTCCACAGAATCGGACAATCCTCAGGATGCGTCGCCAGTACAGGCGTCGCCACCCATCTCGACGGTCCTCCGGTCACTTTGAGAGTCCGGCACCAATTGTCAGGAGTATAAATTAGGTCGTAAAAGTAATCTTCTTTCTCTCTACTCCTTATCTCATATTAGATGTCCGTCCTAATTATATTATTACACTGTCACAGCTCGTGAAAGATACATACCAAACCCGTTTTAGTTTGGGCTAATCTGATTCTTAATCACTGTGAGTTACAAGTCGAAAAAATCTTGGGGCGCGGTAAAAAAAGTCGGGGGGGGGGGGGGGGGTGGGTAAATATATATAACATATAAAATACCATACATCTTTTCAATCACACGAATATCTCTATATCTATATTTTGAGTTGAATTGGCGGTCGCTAACAGACAGGTTATAAACTTCGCATCTATGACTCAGGCATTAGCGATAGGACACATTCCCAACTTTCCTCATCTATCTCGTCAGAAGGAGGAGGGAGGCCCTGATTCTCTTGCTGTAACAGGCATGCATCTTTCAGATATCTGTGTACAGAAATTAGACTGCAATTAAGGCAAATAAAGAGCGTTAGAAACCAAAGCCCCAAAAAAAAAGATACCTGGTGACACTTGCTAAGGGAGATTTGATGATATGAACGATGATTTCAACTGTTTTTTCCCTCTAATCATCAACTTTGACAGTTATATGGCATTACAATATGGTGGTATTTGCACAATGACAACTGGCGACTAAGATGGCAATCGTTTCTAAACGAAGTGAATCTCTATCTCTCTCTGAATTTCAGGAAAACTTCGGTTCGGAACGAGTCAACTTTGGGTACTCACGGTAGACTCGAAGTGGTGCTTTGATTGATAAAATGGCATGCGAGCCATGGCGCACATGGGCCAAAGCACTCTGGACGGAAGAAGGGCATAGCCTGCATGAACATGTGCAGAGATGAAGCCAATCAGAAGACCGGTCGGAATTCTGTGACGTCACAGCACTATATAAGGACCGAGCCGCTGCCGCTGAATCTCACACTCGCCTCTCACTGTACTGACAGGAATGGGTGCGCTTGCGGTGATAGCCGCGCTTTCTGAAGAACGAGTTTTACCAGCGACATTTTGTGGGTTCCATCACTTGTCCTCAGAGACTGTTCTCTGAATGTTCTATTTCTGATTTTTTGGGGTATTGGATCTGAAATCCAGTGTGCTCCCACTGCAGCTGCATATACATTCAATATCCAAGTTGGGATCTAAGCTGTTCCTGTTGTATTCATTTAAAGAACATACGTTTTTACAATACAAATTACCGGGTCACTTCTTTTATGCTGCTCATACTATTGCGAGCAATTTACATCCAGGGCGCTTAATTAGCTTTGTTTTTGCTGATTGTGCTGACAAAAATAAACCGTCTTTTTCAACGCCAAATATATATATTAGTGTGTTGTAGAGCCTAATTCACACAGCAAAGGTTCTAATTACCAATTTTATCTCTTTTTGTGTGGCGTAGAAAATACGCCCATTGAAGCTACCTACAAAGCTACTATTGTGGTGCTCAATTCTATTGCGCAATTTAGCACATCGCAGGGATTAATTATGCGTTGTTTTGCTAGTGTGCTGACACAACAATAAACCGATCTTTTTCAACCCAAATATATAGTATTTTTTTTTTGTAGCCTAATTCCACAATGGTTAATACCTATTTTATCTCTTGTTGTGTGGGGCGTAGAAAATACCATTGTAACACGCACAAAGCTACAATAGTTTCTTGGTGCTCAAGTCTATTTGCGCAATTGTAACATCCAGGGGTTTAATTAAGCGTTGTTTTGCATGGTGTGCAACAACAAATTAACCGCCTTTTTCAACGCCATATATATATTTTTTTTTTGCGGTAGCCTAATTCACAACAAAGGAGTTAATTACAATTCTTATCTTGTTGTGTGCGTACACAAATACACCATTGGGGGGGGTAACACGAACTAACAAAGCTACTAGTTTGAGATGCTCAATTAGCTATTGCGCATTTAACAACCAGGGATAATTAAGCGTTGTATTAAGCAGCTGTCTGACAAAAAATAAACCGTCTTTGCACGTCAAATATAATATTTTTGATTTTGGTAGCTCTAATTCACGAGCAGCAACGGTTAATTACAATTTTATCTCTGTTGTGCGGCTAGAAAATACGCCATATGTTAACACGCTAGCAAAGCTACTAGTTTGAGGCTGAGCTCAATTCTATTGCGCAATTTTACATCCATGCGTTAATTAAGCGTTGTTTGCTGCTGTGCTCGACAAAACAATAAACCTTCCTGTTTCAACGATCAAATATATATAGTTGTTTTTTGTAACATAATTCACATGCACAGGATCACTATTACAATTTTATCTCTTTTTGTGTGGCGTAGAAAAAACGCGTAACACGCTACAAAGCTACTAGTTTGTGTGGCCAATTCTATTGCGCAATTTACACACCAGGGTTTATTAAGCTTGTTTTGCTGTGTGGCTGACAAAATAAACCGTGCTCATCAACGCCAAATATTTATTTTTTTTTTTGTAGCCTAATTCACAACCAATAGTTAATTACAATTTATATCTTGTTGTGTGGCGTAGAAAATACACCAGTTGTACACGCTAACAAAGCTACTATTGTGTGGCTCAATTCTATTGCGCATTACATCCAGGGTTAATTAAGCGTTTGGTTTGCTGCTGTGCATATCAGAAAATAAAACGTCTTTTTTCACCGCAATATATGATATTTTTTTTTGGTAGCCTAATTCTACAAGATCAAAGGTTAATCTACAATTTTATCTCTCTTGTTGTGTGTCTAGAAAATAACGCCATTGTAAAACGCTACTAAGCTTCTAGTTTGTGTGGCTCCAATTCTATTCGCAGTTACATCCAGGTTAATTCAACGTCTGTTTGCTGCTGCTCTGAACAAAAATAAACACCGTCTTTCTCAACGCGCAAATCTTATATAGATTTTTTTTGTTGTAGCCTAATTCACAAGCAAGGTTAATCTTACAATTTTATCTCTTGTTTTGTGGCTAGAAAATACGAGCCATTGTAACACGCTACAAAGCTACTAGTTGTGTGGCTCAATTCTATTGCCAATTTACATCCAGGTTAATTAAGCTTGTGTTTGCTTGTGGCTGACAAAAATAACCGTCTTTCACACCCTAAATATATACATTTTTTTTTGGTAGCCCTAATTCACAAGCAAAAGTTAAGTTAGCAATTAATCTCTTGTGTGATGGCTTGATAAGACACCATTGAACACACGCTACCAAAGCACTAGTTTGTGTGGCTCAATTGCTATTGCCCAATTTACATCCAGGTTAATTAAGCGTGTTTTGCTGATGTGCTGACAAAAATAGTACCGTCCTTTTTCAACACCGAAATATATACGCATTTTCTTGTAGCATAATTACACACAAGGTTCAATCTAAGCCTGTACATTGATGCTTTTACATTTAGTAAAACACACATGCTTCGTACTAACGACACATACAAGTAGAATATTTTCCTGCGCCATTGTGGAGCGCAATTTATATCCATGGGTTACCCAAGCTTGTACTGGTTCACTTTGGAGTCAAAAACAGGGTGTTTATTTATCATATTACCATTGATACGTCATCAAACATGTCTGTACATTAGGAACAAACAGAATGGTTCACAACAGAGAGTGCATGCTTCTTCTGGAGCTGCGAGTGGCACAATGGCACAAACATTCTCTTGAAACGTGGCTCCAGCTCTCAGCACAGCAAGGGGACGTCGCAGCAGGGTCTCACTCGTTGTGAGGCCACAACTGCCGCTGTCATCTAGCGGCCACCGTGTGATGTTCACTCACCCAATGGTTCCCTTGATTGGTTTTGACCTAGGTCATCTCTTCCTCCCAGATACAATCTGACAGCGCCCACCAAGCGCTCCGCTGGAACCTCGCAGTCACACAACGACTTAGATTGGCATGCCCGGGAGCGGTCAGCGCCACACCTGTCTCATCCCGACCCTCTGTCCCACAGTTCCCACATCTCACCGAGCCAGGGATCTACATGTGGCACTTGGGCTCAGCCACACTATATACGAGATGAACAATTTGAGGAGGGCATTCAGCAGCTACTTGCAGCGAAGAAATGCGGCCAATATCCCCACTATCTTGGCAGTAGCGGCAAAGTATAGATGTGGAGAGTGCATGGGAGTGCATGTCGGTGAGAGGTCACCTCGCTACTACCACGAGACCGTGAAGAGACAGAAGTGACGATAGAAACACAAATAGATATCATTGAGAGTAAGCCGACCGCACTCTGGGAGCCGGTGAATGCAAGGCTTCATCATCGGTCAGTAGAATAAGGGCGTCAGCTTTGCGCGTCAGGCACGGCGAATAGCTACAGTGGGTTGTGCGGCCGTGACGTCAGCAGGGTAGCTGCACGATGGAGGTCGTTAGCCAACAGCGGCCACGGTGGTAGAAAACCCCTTCGCGACGTCCAAGACAGTAGCGCATACGGGCTCAGCGAGGCAGCGCCGGCATGTACATCACTTAGTGCGGAGCGTTGGCGGGTAAATCAGTCTACTCGGCGGTGTGGCATTCTTTGCTAAACACCGGGGAGCCGGAATATGATATTAAGAATCAGTGGGGCAAAAGTGAAGCGGGCCAGGAGCTAACGTACATGCACAACGGCCCTGCGTCAACACATGCAGGCGTCACCTCCGCGTTTGCCTGGAGCAAACGTGGCTCAGAGATGTGGAGGTCCATCCTGCCGCTGCAGCAGCAGCACGGCCAGTGCCACGGCACTGCCATTTCGCCAATCAAGGCTACCACTCACCTACTGCAAGAAGGCAGCTGTTATCGCTTTGACATCCTATGCGCCGGTCCCAGATGCTCCTGCTCCCTCGCATATCATGGCAGCAGTCAACATATTTTTGTTCAGAGAGGCGGATTGGGTAAAGAGACAACATAATTGCGTCCAACATCCTAAGGTTGTCTTGCAAGCTGACCGTGCTCCTGTCCCACGTTTGTTGGTACTCGCAGTCCTCCATGTCCGAAATGGTGACTCTGCACCAATCAGAGAACTAATGCTTGTGGTCCCGAGCCGAGATGAGAGATCCAATATCTCGATAATTTCTTTTCCGCAAAAAAGCAGTACCTAGCACTCATAAATATGTAAACAAAAGTGGTCAGTCCTTGAGCTTATCAGTTTTCTCGCAAGGTACACGGCCAGCGCGACGTCTGAGCTTAACTCCGGTCAGGCCAGTACTTGTCCTTTACGGCCCACTGGGTGAATGTGCTTCCTTCCCAGAGAGCACAGCCAACAGACTTGCGACAGGAAGAGCCGCTTTCTCTCCACGTTGTCAAACTGCTGCCTTCCTGCGTAGCCAATGTCCGCCTCCTCACATCCTCCACCACCACCAGACACCTTACTCACCTACACAAGTAATAACTGCTCCATCATACCACATGTGTAGGGCACAGCGTGTCACGCAGCTTCTACACCTAGCTTGTCTCGGCGAACGAAAGTCACACAGGGGCAGGAACTGCTCCGCGTCATAGCAGCAAGAAATCGATGTATGGCTTTCTCCGCCCAACTACGCAAATCGAACCATGGTGACGGAGCAATGGGCTATAGGGGTGGGGAAAGGAATTAGCGCGGGGAAGGAAAAGAGTGGGGGAACATGGTGTCCGCGCTGCAACCGAGGAGGGAGGTCCATGCGCCCTGCATGGCGCACGTGTTCATCTGGTTGTAAAAAAGGTTCCTGAGAGTCTCTACCGATCTTCAGAACATTCTTAAAAATGGCCAGAGCAACTGTACGTATGCACTTAAGATCCAGTCGTACGAAAGCGCAGGAACACCGCTCCTCGGCGTTGCAGCGGCAAACGGCCTCCCCCAACACGCTCTGATATGCGATGTTTTCCACCCGCTGGAAGTCCAGCCTGCACATTGTTTAGGCGACCGACTGTAATGAACAAGAAAGTGCATTAAGCGATTTTTTGATGATCCAGGCAGATGCAGAAGTACTCTCCCTGTGTAAATAAAACCCTTTTATTTATTGATGTCAGCCAGTGAAGCTCATGCTGACACCTGCGTTTGTTACACCATTCGAGAGGCCACTGTTATTTTGTCAGTCGCCATAGCACGGGATGAATAACGCATTCCACTGCTTAAGCTGGAACAGATCAGAAAAAAACTATCTAGGCCAGGGGACTGGAGATTGGCGCGACTACAACTCGTGCCAACATGAGTCACGGTGGGACTGAAACATGGAGGAGGAGGACGAGAGGACATTGCGGCAGAAGCATTGTCTAGCTGATATGAGTGGAGTTTAGAGCTACCCAGGTGACAGGACGGAAGGAGTACAGGAGCAGCTGGAGGAGGTGGATGGAGAATGAGAAGACGAGGCAGATGACTCCGTCAAGCACCGTGCAGTATGACAGTGAAATGGAGATGCCGGAGCCCCTCGGATCACCTTGTGCACCTGTCCCGCAGCATGCATTTTGCCTGGCGTATGACACGCCGAATAGTCCCAGCATCCGCAGAGAGGGATACTTCTACTCTCCACCCTATGGACCCTCGCTGCACCCGTCCAACAAATGGGACACCTTTTATCCAGCTATTGAGAGGGCAAGACAATCTCAAATACTATACGGGAAATCCTCCGTGACTCAGTATGGCTCGCTGCCTATTGCGTCATCGTCCCTCCTCTGACAGGTCTTGACGCGGGGGGTTCCTCTGCGCTCACGTACTACTGCCGCGCTGCTGGGGAAGGGTGCGGCGGGGTAGGAGCATACCAAGCTCCATCAGCATTACACCTCAAGTCTGGAGTCACTAATGAGCAGGCGTCCTGTCACCCGCCTAGTGGGGAGAGGCAGTCACCATCAGCACAGCACAGTACATGTGAGCATTCCCTGAACAAACAGGTTGTGGCCTACTTGACCACACTCTACGCACACCCAGTTTAAGAGACGCTGGACTACTGGCAGCCAAACTAGGATGTCGTGGCCGCAACGTTGCCGAGTCTTGCAGTGTAGCAGCTGTCCTGCCCGCCATTAGTGTGGCATCAGAGCGGGATGTTCAGCTGCGCGACGCCATCTACTACCCCAAGGAGAACCCGCTTGTCACGGGAAATTGTTGCAACACTGACCTTTTGTCCAAGATGAACCAGGCGTGGATCGCCAGGATTCCACACACAATGCGCCTTAGGCGTCAGTCGTAGGTTCACATACACCTCTGCCTCAAGCCATATTCTGATCCGCCACCACGCCTTATGCATACCACACTGCTGACTAGTTTCTCACTGCCTACCACCTGTCTTTACCAGTGACTGGTATTGCCTACCCCCTCCCCTCAAACACTCCTGTCATTGAGCCACTCTATGTGCTCATGCTGCTGCTGCTGTGTGCTGTTGCCGTGCTCCACACTGTTTACATCTTGTGCCACTCTGGCGGCCTGGTACTGTTGCCACTCATCCAGAATTTCATTGAGAGCCACTTCTCTTGACCTCACATTCTGCGTTGCTCTCGTCCATCACCTCCAACCTCTACTGTCATTGTGCCCACGCCTGACTTCTCATGCTAGGCTGCCGCCGTGACCTCCGCTCGTCAGAGCATTGACGTGCGCCGCTATTCTGCAGGCTAATACTTTGCCACCCCCAACCCCTTGACACATCCCCTGCAGACAAATAGACATTGTGCGCCACTCTCTGACCTACCTGCTGCTAGCTAGTGACTCCTGATCGTGCCATACCACACTGCATGCCATTGTCCACTGTCTGACCTCATGCTGCTAGACTGTGGCTGCTAGCCGTCGACTCCACACTGTGCCTACTCACGTATTTGTGCCACCGTCCAGAAATTTGTCATATGTGCCAACTAGTCTGACCTCATCGCTGCTGATGTGGCTGCTGCCGTGCCCTACACACACTCAGTCGAGTCAATTGTGCCACTGTCTGACCTTATCTCTGCTGATTGCTACCTGCCGTCCACTCCACACTAGTGTCATTTGTAGCCACTGCTTTGCCTACTCCTTTTTATCTGCCAGCTCCTAGAATTTGACAATATGTTGCCACTGCGCTGACCATCATAGCATGCTGCACCGTGACCTCACACATGGTCATTTGTGCCACTCTGCGGCTGGTACTGTTTTGCCACTTCCAGAATGTCATTGTGCCACTGTCTGACTCGCGAGCTGCTGTGGACTAGCGCCGTCACCTCCACACTCTGTCACTAATAGTTGCCACCTTAAAAAAAAAACCAGAGCTCTCGTATAGAGTGTTGTGTTTTTTCCAGCTATTGCTGCCATGAACTTTATCAGGCTACGTTCCTGCTTCGTTTTTTGAGGTCTTTTTGCCCCCATAAGTGTCCCAGGGCATTTTCTATATGAAGCGATTCTATGAGCGCGACCCGCGCAGTCCATGGCGTAGTCATACTAAACACAACATTTAATGAAGACCAACCAGCTCCTTCACACGTCGACCGGCTGAATATAAAGTCAACCATCACCACGCCGTGCACACCCAGAGGTACGACTGGACCCCACAGCTCTAGCAAAGGCAAATATTCACATCCCCCCCCCTGAAGGGATTATGCACCCCCCCCATTATAGATATTTTGTTTTTTATTGTATTGGTAAATAAATAATAAATTATAAAAAACTCGCATTTTAATGCATGGCACAACGTCTACAGCACCCTTCAGTGCTCTGGGCACCAGGAAATACCCTGTTGTTTATCGTAGATCGTGCCGGAAGTTTTTCGGACCGAGAAGACGATATTTGTCGGTAAAATTCGGCGAAGTGACCGAACCGCAATTTTTGAAATCGCCCATCTGCTACTGGACACGTTACTATGAAACCTAATGTGTAAAACAATTTTCATACAAGTCCACGATTAGCGGCAAACTGAGGACGCACTGAGTGAAATAGAAGTCATTAAAAATTTTATGGATTACTTATGGCGGTTTTCTGCCACCACTGACAACAGGCAGAGCAGTCTTCTGATGAAATATGGTGTTAAAACATTTGCCTAGCGCAAGTGCACACAATTAGTTGGCAAACTGAGATGACACAGAGTAATAGTAAGTCATTTAACTATATAATGGATTACACATGGCGGTTTGTTGCCACCGACTAACCACAATCGCAGTTACCAAGATATCTAATTGAAAAACAATTCTGCGTACACAGTCTCACGATTACGCGCCAAACTGAGAAGACACTGAGAGAAAATATAGAATATGAACATTTATATGATACATGCTGGGAGTTTACTACCACTGACAACAGAGCGCAGTTAGGAGTATGCAAATATACTGCAAACATCAATTTTGTGCGTTAGCAAGGGAGCTATCTGGTAAAAACAAATGTGACGACACAAACCCAATAGATAGTATAAAACAATGTGTATATATGGCAAACACAAAAGGGTCAAGTTCACCTCAGTAGAGGTGAGGATCTGCTGGCACGCAAGTTGTTAGAAAAAAAAGCTATTTCCATGTCAGTTCAGGACAGAAGACTAGGCTGCACAATATACCCCCTTCAATCTGACCTCCCCTCCCCAACCCCCGCGGGCTGCATCACACACTAATTTCTAACAAGTCTCTCTCTAACTAAATCAGAACTTAATTCTCTAATCTAACTATATCCTAAGCTTCAAAAATAGCAAGGATGGATTGTTCTTTTCTTAAAAGAAGACTGCCTCTCTGAGCTGTTACAACAGCTATTAGGCAGGCAGTCAGAGGTGTTGCTCTATAGACATATCAGTGAAAAATGTGCCTGAACAGGAAATGAGACCCATACACTGCCCACAGTTGACGTCGTATACCCCCCTCATTCCCTCTCTTATGCTCTGAGCTGGTTGCGCTGCCAGCCAAAATCTAACTGGAATCGCTGAGAATAGGTGCTATTGAGAAACTGATAAAGATTACTCGATAAGAAGTTGCACAGAAACTATTGCATCATCGGAAAGTTCCGATAAATGTAATTTCCAGAATCAAACTGACAAAAAAATAAAGCCATGTCAGTTAAACTGTGCGATGAAATCTAAGAATTTTTTCTTATTACTTACTATATCATTATATAGTACATTAAATGGCCCCATAAAAAACACAGCATCCTAGAGACGAGTAAAAAACAACACAAACCTTCATAAAACGAATCACCATAGGTAAGAAAAAAAGGAAATATAGTAACAAACATTAAATAAGAACATAACCTACAATACACTAGACCAAAAAAAAAAAAAAACAAAAAAAAAAAAATAAAGAAAAAAAAAAAAACAAACAAATAACAGTATTTTTCACCAAGTCAAAGGTTTAAAACAGTTGAGGATATCTTGAGGAATATTTGGATATCAGATGTCAGCTTTCTTTTAATTAGGAACTAATCAGATATGGACAGTCTATTAATTTATAATATGATTATGAATCTATCAGGTCCCTATGGTTTAAATTATTCAATTTATTTTTTATTTTTTTTACACCTACTGTAGATAGAAATGCAGCCAAATATCAGTACTGAACAAATGCATAATTAATGACCACTAATTACACATAGTTACATTAATTGATTAGAACCTTATCGTATTCTTTCAATGGTAAAATCCTAGATTCTCACAAAATACAATGAATTCTCACATAATATGAATCTAAATGTTTCTTGATTAAAAGTAATAGTTATCATTTTATATGCTGTTGCTGTACCCATTTACAGGGTTAACTAACCTTTAGGCTAAGTTCACATGGCTAATTGCAGGACGTATAGTATGCTCCGCAATTACGCCATATGTTTGGGAGCTCGCGATGCAGGGGGCGGGGAGGGGCAGCAGCCCGCTGGCCCCATAAACTGACATTACTCGCGGCGCGTAAGTGCCGTGAATAAATGACACGTCTCTTCCACCACCCCCTACTCCCCCTCTCCGCGGCGTATTGTACGCCCAGGGAGAGGAGGCGTAATCCATAGTTCTTTATGAGAACTGTGGATTACAGTAATGACTGGGGCTCATATTTGAGCACAGTACGCCATGAAATACACGACGAAATGCGCCCCAGTTTGACCCGTGTGAACATAGCCTTAAGTTGTATACAAATTTTGTTTAGGCCATTCATTTGGTGTATAATCATGTTCCCACATATAATAGATTTTTGTGTTTAATGCTTATCACGACTGGAACTTGTGCCTACATCTGGCGAATGCAGTTTTAAGGTCAAATTGACTAGTTACAGTCAACATATTTACTAGTTATGTCATCCAAAAGTCTTAGATCACAAAGTAAATATTGTATGCTTTCCTATAAGGTTATTAAAGGGTTTTCCCACTACAATGATTAGGTTTTAACGAAGGGTAAAGGGAAATGAAGACTATTACCAAATACATTGCTATGTTGATTTTTCTTTGCTCAGGAGATAAAGAAGATTGTATCTCTTCTTAGGGTGCATCCCACGGCAAAGACAAAATACTGGTCGGATTTTCCAACCAGTATTTTGTCTTTTTTTGACACATAGGGGGACAGCTTTTGCCTGCTGTTTCGTTACGGCAGCAGTGTAAAAAACCGTCCGGCGGAAAATCCATGCAGTGTGGACTACTGAACGAATTTTCTATTTAAATCAATGTAAAAGGTTAACAGTCGGTTTACAGATCTGAAAACTGTCTGTAAAACCGACTGAAAACCCTGCCGTGGGGACAAGCCCTTAGAGCATTCAGATTTATCAAGTAACCTCTCTTATATTTCATTGCTCCAAGCTGCCATCAGTTAGGTAGTCTTTTCATAGCGAGTCACCTCCTGCAGAGTCATTTCTCTAGCAATGGACTTTATTTCTCACCACGCTGTTTCACTGACTCACAACCAGTTTGCACCCACTTTGTCTCTTCAGATTGTGGGTAATACTACAGCAGTGATTAGCATATTCAACTTCTAACATTTCTTGTACTCTGACAGTGCAGGAGATGTTATGTCAAACAAGATTACAGATAAAGCCATCCTTTTCAGTCCTCACAGAACTTTTATCTTTTGTTTAGTAAAGATAATCTTGTTAGATATTAGTTTGCTTGGCGATGTCAGTGGTGTGACATCACTCCTTGCTCTCAGGTCTCTCAGCTAATCAGATAACGGATGTCTGTCTGGTATGCAAGTAACCATAGAAAGCTGTGTGTACTCAGAGAGCTCAGAAAATCTATCTTATCTCATGAGTAAAGTAAAATCTATTGACCAATGTATTTAGAAAAAGTCTTCATTTAACTGACCTTCCATGTTTAATGCTAATCTTTGTAGTGAGAAAACCCCTTTAACTAATTGAGAAGCTTTCACTCCTTAGAGCTCTGTAGCCTTGTCTACTATATACTTCACTTTATAAATCTCCAGCCACTGTAGGAATAGCTTGGAACAGCAAAGCTGATATGTCAATCATTGCTATAGACCTGCCCACAGCCTGATCAGGATGTGTGATTCTAAAGCTGTCTCTGGCTCTGTGAACCTGCATGGAGAGAGAACCCCTTTTATAATCCATGACTTTAAAACAATACTGTACATTAAAATAAGCCTAACATAAATGGAACTAACTAAAACAAAGAAAATACCCATACCAACTCATTAGTAATCTGGGAGATTTTAGCCTCACCTAGAACTGCCCACATTCCATCCAGAAATGCTTATATCCTGTCTGAGAAGGGGAAGAATCTCTCCTTGGGGAGAGCCACCAATAAATTGGTCAGTGTGAGGGTTTACTTGCTTTTCAGACCTCACTGACTGTTTTGCATAAAGCAAATACTTATTGTAAATGAGCTGAGGAGCTCCATAGCGCACTCTATTGGATGTAGTTATCCTCAAGTCACATGTAGCTCGCAGGAGCCTAGCTATGTAAAAGGGATTTGAGCCTACCAGTTAAGTTCATCTACAGACAGCTGTTTCGGGGTATTTGCCTCTCTTCAGTGCAGCGTAAAACTTAATGGATGGCTGGCTGAGAGGCAAGAGTGGCTTAGAAGGGGAAAAAATCTCTCCTTGAGGAGAGGAACCTATAAATTTGTTTCCACCAGACCTTGTACTGTAGGAAACACTGTTTCACCTAGTTTATTCACTGATGTAATGACAACCAAAAGAGGTTGCTGGTTGGATCATAAAGGATCCTTTAAGTGCGGCACCGCCAGATGTAATCTTTGTAAATACATGATAAAAAGCAACGATTTTACATCATTTTTGACGGGCAAAACGTACTTTATTTCCAGCTTCTTGAATTGTTGTAGTATTTATGTTGTGTACATGATTTGATGTGAACATTACAAATGACAATTCATCGGTTGTACCACCTGCAGTTTGCACATTAGTATCAGAGAACATATATACAACATAAAAATCCCAATTTACATAACCTATCAGGGGCTTCTAAGCATTTTAGGAGATCCATCAGGGAAATTTAGATCATTTTAGAGTGAAAGCCATAGAAATCCCACAGGGGATGAAATCTAGATCTGATCTCCTTTATTTGTAATAAGATGAATGTTTTGTATTTGTTCATGTTTATATTATACTTTTTATATTGTTGTAATGTTATCTTGATACATATGCATGTTAGGTTATGGATCTAGTTCTTTCTTGATAGGAATGAGTTAAATTTAAGGTGTATGGACTAATCACTTCCTAGGAGGATTTATGTTGGAATAGAGTCGGCTATGTGATTGTTATGACTAAGAGCCATGTAGTGAGCTTGAAACGCGTAAACTGTGTAGCCGTTTCCATGATTCTATATCGTGTTTTTCGTCCTCTTTCTGTATTGTAATTAATATGATTGCATATACTATACAGTGACCTTTCTCTACACAGCTGATTCTCTTCCTTTAATTTCTCCTCACTTTCCATTGTTCATTCCTTCTCTTCACCATATCTTTATTTGCATTTTAGCCTTTGACTATAAAGTGATCTGTCCTACATCGACATATCATAGGATAAATGTCTTTTTTCTGATTAAATGTGTTTGTATCTAAATAAGGAGAGCTAAAAATTTCATATTATTATTATTATTATTATTATTTTATTTATGGCTGTTCCCTTAGCTGCCACTAACTGGAGTGATATGGGGTCTTGATATAAACACAAGGAGCTATTTTAGGGGGTGAAAATAATAAACTGACTGTGTATAGCATCACTACCGCTGCACGTCTAGCACCATACTTGGGATACAGAAATACATTTAAAGCAATTAATGTTGTCCCTACATAAATTCTGACACAATCCCTCATTATTGTTAATATTTATACACACACATACTCATATCCAAACAAATATTCAAGGGATTTAGATTTTTAACAGCAGGTTCCCTATTTGGAATGATAGATGTCTGCAATGTAGCTCGGCATGAAAAATCATTTTTAGTCTAATAATCAAATATACCAGTAGCAAAGTAAGTTTAATGTGTCTTATAACTACAGCTTCCAGCATTACCTGAACAATTGTAAGGATATGTGGGGAGTGGTTATTTTCTAAACTAGAATGTACACAAACCTTACAAGTGATTCCATTAGTTATCCATTGATTCAGTGATTCACAGTTGGCATCTTTTCTGTAACTGCTTCTTTTTTTTCTCCATCTAATCCATTACATGTTTGGTTCCTTTTACTTCTGCATCAAATTCTTACCCCATGCTAACATATGCTCCTATAGTGATATACACTATGCCACTAAAATTAATTATCCCACACTGTGCACAGAAAATTTATAATAATTCACATATACATATACCTTCTCCTCTGCTCTCCCCTTATCAGCTCCTCACACAACCGTCTCCAAGACTTCTCCCGTGCTTCCCCCATACTCTGGAACTCACTACCCCAACACCTCAGACTCTCCCCACTCTCACCAGCCTCAAAAGCAACCTGAAAACCCATCTCTTCAGGATTGCCTATAACCAACAATAAACCCACCACCGGTACACCGGCCCACAAACATGTCTGCCCCTCACCTTCTGTCTCTTCCCACCTTCCTTTTAGAGTGTAAACCCTCATGGGCAGGGACCTCTCTCCTTCTGTACCAGTTGTTAGTTATTAATTTGTCACCTTTGTACTTGTTTGACCTATGTTATGTATGAAACTTGAATGTACAGCGCCCTGGAACCAAGGGCGCTCAAAATATATAATAATAATAATAATAATAATAATAATAATATGTCCTTTAAAATTGATTATAATTTACACTATAATATAACCTATGCTAATTGAAATTAATAATATTATACACTGTGCATTTCATAATAAATACACAATGGGCGACATGTATGAATCTCGGCGCATCGGAGCGCACGTTTTGGAGCGCTCGAACGTGAAAGCTGCTCATACATGCGGTGTAAAGTCCCCTGCGCCTCGCCAGTGTGTGAGGCGCAGTGCAGAACTTAGGCGCAGTGCGGGACTGCGCCTAAGATTCGCCGCCCGAGGAGGTGCGCTCATACATGCGGTGAAAAGTGCCCTGCGCCTCGCCAGTGTATGAAGCGCAGTGCGGGACTCAGGCGCAGAAGGACTGCGCCTAACATGTATTCTGAGTCGAAACAAGCTGGAAAACAGCGAGAAATCATTAAAAATATTAGTGAATAGCAAAAAGAGTTGTCTTTCAAACGAATGAATGAATAAAGTGAAAAATCAAAGCTGTCTAAAAACGATTAAATGTAGTGAAAAAGTGGATCATTAAAAATTAAAGGGAAAATATATAAGATCGCTCAAGAAATAAATCTCAGCTCTCAGCTCCGTGCGGTATAAATCAAAAAAATAGTTTTTATTAGGTGTCAAACATTATCTGAAAAAGAGCTCAAACCTTCTAAAAAAAAGGCATAAAAAAAATCACTAACAAAAAATCAATAACGGCGCAACATCAGGAAATGGGAAATTGAAAATTGCCGGGAAATACAATAATTCAAATTCTGTAAGCTCTTCTCATTGGTCGGCATAAACCAGCCAATCAGAATAGGAGCGACAGTGACCCATTATAACCTATGGAGGAGTATTGACCAATCAAAGGAAAAGGCGCGACAGTTCAAAATATAGTAAAAAAAGGCAGAAAAAAACTGATTGGTTGAGCTAGCGGGGCTTGGCTATCCTGGCCAATCAGAGTGTGAGCTACTTTGTCCCATTGTAGTCTATGGAGAGATGGGGGCACTGAAATCTCAGCGCCGTGCGGCATGGAGTATTAGTAAATAAATCATTTTTATTAAGTGTAAAACATTCTCTGTAAAAGAGCTAAAACCTTCTATAAACATACATAAATAAAATCAATAACCACGAATTCGTCTCCGACACCGGCGCAACATCAGGTATTGGGATATTTCAAATTGCCGGGAAATACAGTATTTCAAATTCTGTAAGCACTTCTCATTGGTCGGCATAAACCAGCTAATCAGAATAGGAGCGACATGGACCCATTATAACCTACGGAGAAGTATTGACCAATCAAATGAAAAGGCGGGACAGTTCAAAATACAGTAAAAAAGGAAGAAAAGAGCTGATTGGTTGAGCTAGCGGGGGCTTGGCTATCCCGGCCAATCAGAGCACGAGCTACTTTGTCCCATCGTAGTCTATGGAGAGATGGGGGCAATCAAATCTCGGCTCTCAGCTCCGTGCGTCATGGAGTATGATTTAAAAAAAATCGTTTTTATTAGGTGTAAAATATTATCTGAAAAAGAGCTAAAACCTTCTATAAACATACATCAAGGTTTTAGTTATTTTACAGAGAATGTTTTACACTTAATAAAAACGATTTATTTACTTATACTCCATGCCGCACGGCGCTGAGATTTCAGTGCCCCGATTTGTCCATAGACTACAATGGGACAAAGTAGCTCGCGCTCTGATTGGCCAGGATAGCCAAGCCCCCGCTAGTTCAACCAATCAGCTCTTTTCTGCCTTTTTTACTGTATTTTGAACTATCCCGCCTTTTCATTTGATTGGTCAATACTACTCCATAGGTTATAATGGGTCACTGTCTTTCCTATTCTGATTGGCTGGTTTCTGCCGACCAATGAGAAGAGCTTACAGAATTTGAATTACTGTATTTCCCAGCAATTTTCTATATTGCAATTCCTGATGTTGTGCCAGTGACGGCGACAAACGCGCTGTTAGGGATTTTATGTATGTATGTTTATAGAAGGTTTTAGCTCTTTTTCAGAAAATGTTTTACACTTAATAAAAACAATTTTTGCAATCATACAAGAGTACACAGCTCTCAGCTCCTTGAGGCATGGAGTAACAGTCGACCTAGAGCACATTTTGCCCCATTCCATTACGTTCTCGCTTTACTTCGCCTCCTCCGGCTCATTTAGACCAGCTTCAACTAGGTCTGCCTGTCGGAGGTGTCGAGCGCTGCAATGCGCCGCACTTTGCTGACCCGCCCTCATGCATGCCCCAGAGTATTCGAATGTGGTGCGTCCCACCCCAGAACGCCCACACCCCACCCATTGCACGCCCCTTCATGTTAGACGCATCCGAAAGTGGCGAAGGTTGCGCCTAACACTGCATCATCATGCTGTTTCACAGAGCCACAGTCAGCTTCAGACTCACACTTCCTTGTCAGGCTGTAGTTGGTTCTACAGCAGTGACTGACATATCAGCTATGCTATTCCTAGCTATTCCTGTTACAGTGACATGATTGCAAGAGGTTTATAATCTGTAGTGCACAAAGCTTCAAAATTCTAAGGGTTTCAACTTGTCATTAACTTGGTAAACAAGCAGGGTTTAGAATGAGGGTGGGGAGGTGGAGGACATCAATGGGTGAAGGGGGTCTGAATGCCTCTGCAGCTGGATTATATAGTCTAGCTGCGGGAGTGTGTTTGGCTTTTTCTGCACTGAGAGAGGTAAATAATCCTTCCTCTCTCCCTCCCTAATGACTTACCCACCTTTCCTAGATACTGCATAGGCTGTCCAGCATCCATTAAAGCTGGGTGAGACCCCATCCCCCATCGTTTCTGTAGGATTTTTTTTTTTGTGTGTGTTTTTTCTGTTGGATTACGATAGATTTGTTTGACTACACTGAACCAACATTGAATTTATTTCTTTAATAAAATGGTTAACAAGCGCTGGTGTTGGGGAGTGTTTATTTAAATAAAGCAGGCTTTTACTGTTTTTTTATTTTTGTTTCTGTCTTTTTTTCTTTTATTATTTTATTCCAGTCTTAGTAAGGGAGAAGTCTGACAGACGCCTCTCCATTACTATCACTGCGGAATGCTGTGTGCGCAAGCAGTGTTTTTGTCACCATGAGGCTGACACTAACCCCTTCTCCATATTACCCCAGTACACAACGCACCAGGGGTACTGGCAAGAGCCGAACTACTGTCAGAAGTGGTCCATCTATTGGGAGGGTCCATTTCTGGGGAGGCTGCGGGCTAGTATTTTTAGGATGGGAAAGGTTCAACAAACATGGACCTTCCCATTCTGATAGTATCAGGCTGCAGCTGTCGGTTTCACCTTGTTTAGTTAATCTTTCTAGATTTTTCAATAAACAATTGATTTTAAAAAAAAGATGATGTGGGGTTCCACTCCTTTTTCATATCCAGTCAAGAAAAAAACGACAGCTGCAGACTGATACTATGAGGATAGGAAGGTTCATGGATCCTGATTCCTTCCCACCCTAAAAATATGAGACTGCAACCATCCCAGAAGCAGACTATTACATTAGAGGGTCCACTTCTGACGGTAACCCGACTCTTCCCAGTACCCCTGGTGTATTGGGTACTGAGGTACTAGTGAGAGTGGCTTAGCGTTAGCCCTGAGATGGCAAAAAACTGACAGCAAGCCACAGCGACAGTAATGGAGAGAAGTCTATCAGATACTTCCACTACTTACACTGGAACAAAATGAGAATAAAAAAAACAGAAACAAAAGAAAAATACTTTTTTTAATTAAACAATACCCAACACCAGCCTTCCTTAACCATTTTATTTAAGAAATGGATTCAATGCCGGTCTGACATAGTCCGATGAATCCAACATAGTCCACAGGAAGGAACCTGGAGAAAAATAGAAACTCAACAAAAAAATGATGGGTACTAAACTCCATCTCCTGCATCCCCTGAGAGTCATGGCTGTAGCTGATCTTCTGAGAGTTGCTAAGGATGGACTTCAAGTTTCACAATATCATTCTGTGGGTGTCTGTAAGCTGTGGTCTGTATCTCCTCTCTCAACTCTACCCCCACCATTGTGTTGTGTGGTCAAGTGCCGACACAAAATACAGTCCCTATCTATCACCCCATGCAAAGTTTATACATAGGGTTATGGCCAGTGAGGTGCTGGAAAACTGAGAATTCTAAGGATTCTGCAGGGATAAATCATGACTGAAAGAAGTCGTTATGGTGTTATGAACTGGATGAAGAGAAAAGAGGAAAAGTGAATGACTCCAGTCACTGGATGTAAATGCACTGTGATAAATAATGCATCTACATAGCCTGCTTACAACTGGTGGTCTGTAACCCAGAGAAACTTATGTACACTAGCAGTGGATAAAATCTCCTTTATCTTCTGAAGAAAATAAAAATTAAACCAGTCGTAGCATACAAAATGCATTGCCTTTATTTTATGGGTCAGTACAGGGATGTCAAATATGTTTAGGTTTTACATGTTTAGTTTTGCACAATTAAAACACTCTAATAAAATAATATATTATATATCACCATCCGGAAGTAAACGGTGATGTAAAGCCATGGCACATGACCGTTGCAGCGGTGATGTTCTGACTGCTGTTGGCAGAAGGAGGCAAAGGAACAAGGAGAGACACTCACAGAGCCAGCACTGGAATTGTAATAAGGAATAAGGTGATTATCAGTTTGTTTGTTTTTCAATCTCTGCAGTATTTTTTTTAATCACCAGGAAAATTTAATTAATTAAAAAATCATAGTTTGGCCTTAATTATTTATTATATATTCATACAATGCTACTATTAATTAGAGATAAACAGTGTACCACATATTATTGATTATAAATACATACTGGACCTCCTGTTCTGTTACCGTTCCTGAATGGTGATGCCAGTCTGGCCTCTATAAGCAAGGCTTGGCTCTTGTGGAAAGAAGGCAGGAAACACAGAAAAAGTGATGAGTGGCAATGCGGATAGTCAAGAAGTCCCAGATACAACTGAATTTAGGGGAGACAAATTAGAGATGCCACCGCCTTCTGGTTCCCTAAATTGGCTGTTATAAAAGTCAGTTCTGGAGGACAGATAGATAGACAGACAGATCAACAGACCCACTGTCTACTAATTTTGTTTGAATGTTTTAGACTTTTGCTTTTGATCCCTTACCAACAGTTACAAGAACCATACCTTTTTTTTCTGTGTTGACAATGCAATATAAGGGCTTGTTTTTTTGTGGGACAAATTGTATTTTTTAATGATACCATACTGTATAATGTATTGGGAAACTTAAAAAAATTATTTTTGTGCATAGGAATCAGTTTTAGAGCCAGTCACAGCCCCTACCAAATGTTAAAAAGCTCTGCTTTGTAAAAAATTAAGAGGCAACAGCACTGACTAAAGTGCTCCAACATCTTCAATCAGCTGTTCAGATAAGGAATTGAACCTCACTGATCTTATATTGATGGCCTGCCCATCCTAAGGATAGGGTATGAATATTAAAATCCCAGACAGTCCCCTTAAATAGTATAAACAAACTGTATAGTTACATGCAGTATACATAGTGGGGAAATAAGTATTTGATAGTGGGAAATTTAAGTATTTGATACACTGGCAATTTTACAAGTTTTCCCTCCTTCAAAGAATGCAGAGGTCTGTTATTTTTATCATAGGTATACTTCAACTATGAGAGACAGAATCTACAAAAATTAAAAAAAATCACATTGCTTGATTTCTAAATAATTAATTTGTATTTTATTGCATTAAATAAGCATTTGATCACCTACCAAGCAGCAAGAATTCTGGCTCTCACAGACCTGTTTAAGAAGCCCTCCTACTCAACTCTCATTACCTGTATTAACCCCTTCCTGACATTGGACATATCTGTACTTCCTAGCAGGAAGTGACTTCACGCAAATGAATGTACAGGTATGTCCTGGACTTTGTACAAGCCCCAATGTAGAGAGCAACATATTACAGCTGACCCCATGTTGCACAGCCCACGGTTGGACCACACATCTAGCTGCCATGATCAATCGCGATCGCAGAAGTTAAGGGAAAGACAGATGGATCAAAGCAGCTGCAGCACTATTACGGGCTTTGACGGTTTCACTGACTGCTCAGAACCCTAAAAAAGGTTTCCAGACTGTCTGTGATGTCATTATGCCTGGCCATGGCTATGACCCATGATTAACAGTTGCTATGAAGAGCAGTACACAGCAGTACTGCTGTGTACTGCTCTCCATTTTAACAAAGTAGAAGGTAATTGGGTCATACACCTAATGTTGTAGGTGCTCAGTTGAAGGGGAAACACTAGTAAGTGTTACCCAGACAGTAGGGAACATGGTTCCATGGTACACTCAAAAAATAGTGTAGAAAATTTGGAAATTAAAAAAAAGCTTTATTTATACAGGGTGGCTCAAATGCATTGGGGGGAGAAAAGGTCAGGGAAGACATGGGTTCTGCAATAGAAAAGACAAAAATAAAGGTTGTATAAGATCCCACCAGAGGTACAATAATTTTGTCTGGAACAATATTGTGTCATATGATAGTATATCAGATTAGTCTCAATTGTCCTTACGTGAAGTGGATTCTTCTGGATGTATAATCCCTTGTAGGAAAATAAATTTCAGAGTTTCCAGTTGTATACCTCTGGACGGACGTGGAGAGCCATCAATGTTCACGTAGAGTTTTCAGATAGGTGGTTAATTAATTTGCTTTGAGATTCATAGTTAAAAGGATTTTGTCCTGCTCATAACGTCAGCCGTTTATGTAGAATTAGTGTAGCAACCAATATTATCTGACATTTTGGTATTTGTAAAACCTTTTTCAAGGAATAGGCACTGTAGATAGATAGGTAAATATTAGTGGTTAAATATTGTTGGACTTATGAGGAAAGTAGGAGAGGAAAAAGGCTGTGAAGGGAAATTATCAATAGGTATAGGATTGGATACATTAGTCACAAGATATGGGGATAAGGATATAAGGTAGAAACTGGAAAAGTCCCATGTATTAAGTATATACATAATATGTTAGCAAAAGGCATGGTAATGATAAGTAAATGGCGAGGTCACAAATAAGGTCAAAGAACATGATCCGTCAGAGTCTGAGTAAGGGTAGTATAATGTGTATACAGAGTTAGGGATACAAAAAATCTCCCATTACGTGGATAGCAATAGGTGAAACATAGCTAAGGTAGGTTTAGATTTGTAGGGAGATGGGATAATCAAAAGAAGGTCAAACAGGTCTAGAGAGTTAAGGAAAACAAGAGGGGATATGATGGACCTACCAAATACTATGGACAAGATCCCCTCATCTAGGCGGTCTGAAAGAAATGTAATAAATATGATATTAATTGTACAAGATAGTCAATAAACAAATGTGCGATTATATTCCCTATTTAGGCTTATGGTTTATAGTTCATGGATCCAATAGGATTCCAATTTCTTGTGAAGCACTGTCTAATTACCACCTCGTCTGGGCTGTTCAATACGCTTGATTATTTGGAACCTGAGTTGCGAGACATTATGGCTTGCATGGTGAAAATGGAATGGTATAGATAGGTGTAATGTGTGGCATTAGATAGCGAATTTGTGCTTGGAGGATTCTATTCTTCACTTTTTGTTTGGTTTCTCCTACATAAAGAAGGCCGCAGAGGCATTTGATCAAATAGACTGCAAGTTCATGTCACATGTAAAGTAGGAATATATATCGGATATTGATGGCCAGTTCTGGGGTGTGTGATGTGTTCCGTGTGGATGATGGTTGAGCACTGAGCACAGTATAGACAGGGAAATGTGCCTTTACATTGTGTGGCCTAGATGGTTTGTATTGACTTTTTGGAAAAACGTCCTATGCCTGCCTTAACCAGGTGGTCCTGTACATTGTTTTCTCTCCTATAGCATAATCTGGGAGGGGAAATGGACTCCTCAATAGTAGGATATGACTTTTGTAGCATATTACAGTGTTTTCTAATGATATGGACTACTTTAGGAGAATATGGATGGTACATGTGTATGAACAGGATGTGACGTTCTGTAGTCCTATTTTTCTTGCATAGGTGAGGCTGTCAGAGGTTCTAGGAGTTTGTGTGGGTAACCCCTATTGCTAAACTGGGTGGAGATTTCTTGGAGTCTCAGGTCTCTAGTGTTTGGGTTAGATATATCACTGAACAGAAACTCCCCAAATAAAATATGCAAACTTTACTAAATTACTTATTAAATTACTTATTAAAAATACAAAAACACCTAAGTAATAATTGTACAATGATATCAATCAGGATCAGATCATAGGAGAGGTACATTTTTGTCAAATATTAACATTCAGAAACTGACAAATGTCATAATGTCTCACGATACTCTTGTCACTAATAGATGCATATAAGTCCAAATTCTCCTATTACAGCAAGGATAAGGAACACCAGGCCTGGTAGATCTTTCCCTATTTCATTCCTACTGTAAACCCTCAATAGGCATGTAGGATCATCGCCCTGACAAATGCGGCCCACCTCCAACTAAATATGGCATAGCCTTCCCAACGCATTTCCCCCATCAATACAAGTTTGTCAGGGGAACATAATCCATGCTAGTAGCTGCAGAGTCACAAAGTCACTGATATCCAGGCATGTTTGGGTTAGATACTATTCTGTTGATATGACTTGGTTGAGAGGAAGGGACTGTTTTGTGATGGTTACTGGTATAATGTAAAAGGTTATTACGGTCTGTAGGTTTGGTGATTTATTTCAATGTGACCAAAAACACAAAAACATCTTTGAGGGCAAGGGCATCCAAAAAATTCATTTTGAGGGGGTCGTGACATAAAGTAAATTGTAATTCAGGTTAGATACTATTAATGTAGGAATGGAATTCAAGTAGGTCAGTCAGGAGGCCTGTCCAAACAGTGAATATGTTGTCGATATAGCGATACCACATGGTGGAATACTGGGATAACAGGGGAAGTGGGTAGACATAGTCTTCTTCAAAGATTTCCATAAATATGTTAGCGTATGGGGGTGTCATTTTGGAACCCATAGCGGTTCCCTGTGTTTGTAGATATACTTGGGCAGATTTATCAAGGCAATTGCGCCAGAAGTCTGGCTTAATTTGCACCAAAAATAATGTCTTACAAGCTTTTCGCCACATTTACTATATGTTTTAGACAGTTTCAGATGCTTCTGCACCTCGTCTGGCAAACGAGTGTGGCCCCTTTGCCGGACTACACAGTTCTAACCTGCACTATATTCATCAACACTATGCTGAATGTGGCGCATTGTAAGACTGTCTAGTCTAACTTTAGGTTGTCTGGGAGTTAGACACTATTGATAAATCTGCCCTATTGTATCCCCGAAAAGAAAGAAATTATTGTGCAGGATAACGTGGAGGAGATCTGTTACAAAGGATTTGGCTAACCCAGTCATTTGGTGAAGAGCAAGGAAATGATCCACAGCCTGGATGCCTTTAAGGTGTTGAAAGGGTCAATAGAGGCTGTTAACATCCCATGTTACTAAAATACTTTCTGGTTTAAACGGTGCTTTGTTTTTGAGGACCTATAGCAAATGTGAGAGAAGGAACTTATTTTTTGACCAACTGGGTTAGAATTTTTTCTAACAATACTGACAAAGCAGAAAGGATGGAATCAGTTTATGCACCTATATATCTGCCTGGTGGGTTGTGAAGGTTTTTGTGGATCTTTGGTAAAATATAAAATACTGAAGTTATTGGGTGGTGGTTAGTAAGGAATTCTTAAGTTTTACTGTCTATGACCTTAAATCCAAGATAGTGATCTAATGCATTTTGGATAAGGGTGGTGATCTTATTAGTGGGATCAGTCTCTAGATGACTATATGTGTTCATGTCTGAGCATAGGGATTCTATTATTTGTAGATATTGAGCCTTGTCCAGAACGAGAAGTTTGTCCGCAAGTTTGATGATAATATTGGTTAATTCTTTCAGGGATTTTAGTGCTTCACGTTCTTATCTGGAAATATTACAAGGGCACTTTAGCTCACCTCGTCTAAAGTCTTGTTGAAGAGATCTCTTTCCACCAGCTCAATGTAAGTTTCCACATGATAGTAGGTTTTAGGCGGTTGCTTTCTGCTTTGTAGTCATAAATTGAAATTGGAGATGGAAAAAATTGGGACATAGGAGCTGTTATTTGCGGATTCCAAGGCTGGATTAGTAAAAAAGTGGGTTTTCAGTCAGATTTGACAGAAGAACCTGTGTAGGTCTTCTTCCAATTTAATGTGTGAGTAGAGGGGCAAAACAACAAATCTTTACTTAAAATGGACATTTGTGTTGTAATGAGGCTACATGAAGAAATATTAATAGCAAAGTTGCACCCACCTGAGAGCGAGTCTGGATTTTGTCCTGTTTGCGGATTTTGTTTGCCCTGTCTTGTGCGTTTAAACTGAGTTTTCTGTCTGGGGGAAAGCGAGCTTCTTGCCTCCGAAAAAAGGATTGTAGTTGCGATGGCTGTTAGTGGAGTTATCACTGTCTGAGCTGGAAGAGAAGTCCCAAGATGGTCTGACGTGAGGGTTGGAAAATCTTTGTGTCTAGGTCGGATCTCTCCACCTATAGACCCAGTTATTAAGATAATCTTCGGTATCCCAAAGAAACTTTAATTTTTTATTTTATTTTCCGTGATAGTCTGGAATTCTGAGATGGTTTTATCAACCATGTTCTTGAGTGCATTCCACTATTCCGGGGGAAGGGAGTCTACTAGTTCTTGTTCTATTGTTTGAAGTTTGGTGGAAGATTCTTTGATTTTTTGTTGGAGTGTCTTGATAGTTAAGAGCATTAGATCAAAAGAGCATTTGTTTAAAATGTTTTCATACTTTTTGCAGCAGTTTTCATCCTCACTGAAGATGGTCGGTCTCCGGTGGCTTCTGAACACATCACATACCACAGAACTGGCCATCAATATCCGATACATTGCTACATTACATTTGACATCAACTTCGCAGTCTATTTGTATCAATTCCTATTAAATGCCTCTTGGGCCTTCTGTATGTAGGAGAAACCACGCAAAAAGTGAAGGATAGAATCTCTAAGCACAAATCCACTATCCAATGCCATGCATTACACCTACTTATACCATTCAATTTTTACCAAGCAAGCACGATATATCCCTAGATGTATAGGTAGATAGATAGATATAGATATTTATAACATTCCCATTTTCCAATGAAACAGGAATATTATAAATATCTACATCTATCTATCCATATGTAGATAGATATTTGTAACTTTCCTATTTTATTGAAAAATAGATTGCCAACATATTTAAATGGTTTTATCAACATTATTCTTTTATGCAGTGTGTTCGAACAAATCCATATAGATCACTCTTTGCCCTAAAAGTCTGGGTTTTAATTTAAAAATACATGTCCCATGTTCGAATAATGTATATGAAAGGAATAAAATCTCAGTTAATCCCTTAACAAAAAAAGAACAAATATTGATGAAAGAGAAACAACTCAGCATACAACACTGAACAATAATGAATGCTATACAAATGTAAAAAAATAAAAAATAAACTAACTGTATTGAACATTTGTATTTGATCCTTATTTTCATACTCGTGTGAATGAAACCTAAGGCAATTTGGCTACACAGGGAAGGAAACAACAAAATGCTGAGAACACTGCTCAAAGATTAGTTTTTTTTTGTCTTTAGAAAATTGCTAGTGAATTCTGTTGTGTAAAGCAGCAGCTTATTAAATGTTTTTAAACAATTATATAAAATAAAAAAGGGACCAGGATTTTAAATTCAGTACTCTTGGGATGAGAAATTTGGGCTTTTTCTGTTAACCTTTTGACAACCACAAGAAGGTATCTCATGTACTCAACATACTATTATTAGTGATCCGTATAAAATCTGCTGAAATAAAATTTTAAGTTGCTTATCTAGCATCTGTTTCAGTTGTGTGATTTTAAATGAATTTCATGCTTCTATTAAATTGAGGAATTTTGAAAAAAGTCCATGGTTTTTGGTGAAAATTTGGGGGGTATGGGGGGGACTGGCGCCGAAAATTTCGGATGTTTTAGAAGTACGTACTGGCCAGTGTGTACTTCTAAAACACTCTGTGCTGGCTCCCGTAGACTTCCACTTTCTCCAGACTCTGGGAAGAAGGGACATGTCAGAGGTTGAGCAGTCCTACTCAGGAACATTGTTTCTTTTTGTAGGGAACAAGTAGTTGATGGTTTTCTGCCCTCCAGCACTACTATTTGATTTCTCTGATACATGGCGGCACTATTTATACCTTTAACTTTTGTTACTTATGCTGCTATTTTAGTTTATTGTTATCAGGGGAGTGGGGGCCCCATTCTTTTTTCTTTGGGCCTTATGAATTCTGGTTATGTCGATGTTTAAATGGTTATTCCCATCTCATTGACTAGCTTTAAACCTGTAGACAAAAGTAAATAAAGTTTATAACAAAATACACTGCTGCTATGATTTTTCTACATTGTTAAATCATTTATACAAGCTTCTCTAGGTACTAACCACTTCTCTCTGCTCTAGCAGTGGCCAGGCTAGTGACGTCACCTCCTTGAAACTCACCCTCTGAAGCTACTTTCTTACTGAGAAAAACGTTAACCATTTAGTTACTGAACAGACAGCAATATGCAGCTTTGTGCTGTAACACTTATCTATCTATGTAAATACAAAGATGAAAGTGAATGTAAAAGAAACACTCTGCTGGTCTTGCCAGCTTTCTCTCATGACAAAAACAGCTTTGCTAGCTAACATGTATGGACAGGCATCCTGTTTGGATAGAACCCCCCCGGGAGCCTAAGCAAAGGTGGGACATGACTTTGGGAGAGGGGACCTAGAGCTCCTTTATAGTCTTTAAGTTCCTGTCTGTATAGATGTATGGATTTAAGCAGATGGAGTAGGCATGCATAATGTTTTACTGTTATGAGCTTTGAGCAGAAGAGGACATGTTGAGAGAGCGACTTATAGTGTCTGGATGGTCCTCTAGCTTTTGTCAGTATAGTTTCATAGATATGAGCAGGGGTGGTTGTGTTGTAAGGAGGAGGAGTAGACGGGAAGGGGAGGATTTTACTGTTAGGAGGATGGGGTTTAGGATTAGATATAACTAATTTCTTCAAAATATATCCACGGCACGCCACAGATTTTGAGCCAATATGTGATTTATTTACATAAACAGACAAAAAAGCTCCAATGTTATTGATGCATATATCGGCAACATAAGGTAAATCCAGACAAATTCCAAATTTTTTTTGGCCTAAAAGGCTTTTCTCCAGGGATGTCTGGTAAAGGAAGCAGGAGATGACAACTTCATTTTCATCTCCTGCCTCCTTTACCAGATATCCCTGCAGGAAGGCCTTTTAGGCCGAAAACGTTTGGAATTTGCCTGGATTTACCTTATGTTGCATATAAATGGACAATTAACATTGGAGCTTTTTTGTCTGTTTATGTAAATAAATCACATATTGGTATAAAATTTGAGGAGTGCTGTGGATATATTTTGAAGAAATTGAATAAAGGACTGGTTATCATTTCACATGCACCCCAGTACCCTCTCTATACCAAAGGTGTGCGACATCCTTCCAGATTTATAGGATTAGATATAACATTCTGTCTGTTCCTCTTTCTCTTTCACTCTCTGGTAGAACTAGAGGAAATGTGTGTCTACAGACTCAAGAAAGTACAACACAGTGTTATCATCTTACATAAAACAGGGTGGGGGGGTCACATTCACCTTACACAATATACTGTGGATAGTATAAGCTGTTTTATTGCATATGGGTTATTACCCTTATATTAATTATAAGGAATTCATGTAGTCACATGTGGGATGTATCCGCTCCCTCACACTGCAGGCTGTAGCTTGCTGTCCGTTAGTGTATAACTGTACATATCTGCCATTTCTGAGCTCTCTATGGTGGAGCTGGAAGGTCACATACACTGGAGATACTGGGGAGTGAAGAGCATCCTGAGGGGAAGAGGGAGATCACAGACATGAGTGTTCAGTGTGGAGGTTGCACTGACTGTACAGTATAATCATGTCAGCGCATGATACTGACCCTGTGCTGGTTTCACTATGCTGAGTGCAGGGTTTTAGTTCTTCCTTTGTATACAGAGGCTGGAGATCTGTAGTCGATCTCCTTCACAGTGCTGTATTATGATCCTGTGCTTAATGCTGACCCTGCTATGTACAGGGCCTTATTCACCGTCTATTTATATTTGGTTTAGTGATCGGTATGTGACCTCTATCTCAGTGCTGTAGACTGACCCTGAAATGTGCAGGACATTCTCCCCCCATTCCCTCCCCTCTCCCCGTTCTGTACATGGAATCTAGTGATCTGTACCTGATTTCTGTCTTAGCACTATTAAGACTTATTTCACTAGACTTGCTGGCTTCTTATGATTTATGTATCCCCTCAGTCTTGTATTTAACCCTATGGAAAGGATGGGGCCCCTTGGAGTTAGTGAAAAATTTTGGGGGTTTGGGGATTTCATCATGGTGATGTTTCCCTACATTTGATTGGGGCTGGTGATTCTTTTGTGGCTCATGTTAGGTGGGGTCCTGGCGAGCCAGTGGTTAACTTTGCCATGTTTGTGGTTTATGGTTCCTCCGAGCCAGAGGTGGCGACTGGGGGTAAGATATCTAGAGCATTGAAATATTTTGCAAGATCTTTGTAGCATCAAGGACCTCCTTCCCCCTCCAGTTTGTAGATTATGGGGTGCTTTTTTATGGGGGGCATCCGGATGAAAGGCCCACATTGGGGTTAGCGTGAAATGCGCTGATAAAGGGGATGGGGATAAGGGGGTTTGTTTTGGGGAGAGTGTTTTCCGGGTTCCCCCAAATTTTCAAAGTTGGGATCGCCCTCCGGACACCTTGGTTTTGCATGTTGGTGTTAATGATTTGGGCTCCTGTACGCTTCGGGAGCTGAGCAGGGACATGCACTTTGACCTGTTTTGTTTCTGGGCTATGTTACCGGGACTCATTATGATTTGGTGCTTTTGTCAGGTTATTAAGGGATCCTTGAAATTGGTAAAAAAAATAAATAAATAATTTTTGGTGTTTTGGGGGTTTCATCATGGTGATTTTCCCCACATTTAATTTGGGACAGTCTTTGGAGCTAGTTGAGACTGTGGGGGGGGCATTGTAGCCAATTATGGCTCCCCCAAATCACATGATGGAACATGTGGTTGGTCTGGCGAAGGTGGGGCTCTTCAGGCAGGAACCCCGAGGCCCCGGTGTTTGGGGAACGGCCACCAGAGGTGGCTGGTTGGTGCCCTCGAGCCAGGGGTGACAGCTGATGGTGATTAACAAACGGGGAAACAGGGGTGTTGGGCCTCAAGGGGACCCCAGCGGAAAATTGGGTTTGGGGGGGAAGGGTTTTGTTCACCAAAGGGGGTGGTTAATTTCCGGGGGGAAAACCCAGCCGACCCGGGCTGATTAACTTTGCCAAAATTGGGGTTTTAAATTGGTCCTCCAAGCTGGGGGTTGTTTGGGTGGGGGAATTTAATTTCCAAACAATGATATAATTTTCCGGGAATTTTTTTGTAGTTCAAGGACACCTTTATTTTCCCAGTTTGGGTTGACTTTGTAAATTTTTAAACATTTACAAATTCCGGTGTCAATTTTTGTTGGGCAAATGGGAAGGGGGTTGGGGAGTGAAAGCCCCCAATTTTTTAATTAAAAAAAAAAACAAAAAAAAAACCCTTTCCTTTTTTTTTATATTCCAACCTGCTCAGTTTTTTTTTTTACTTTTTTTAATTTTTTCAGATTTTTTATATAGTTATTTACTAATTTGACTTTTTAAAAAAATTTTTAAAACTTTTTTGTTTTTAAATTCTGTCACAATTTAAGATGGGGCGTTATGGGGCCCTTTGAGGGTTTTGCAATTTGGTCAATGACACCCGTCTTAAATATATTTTCCGGGATGTGAAGGAGTGATAAAAAACGGGTTTTGCCCCCCCTTTTTCCTTTCCCCCTTACTTTTTCCCCAAAAAAATTTTGGGTTCTTTTTTTTGTGGTTTAAAATAAACTGTAACCCTTTTTGGACCCCAAAAGAATGGGGTTTTTGTGAATTTATTTAAAATTTTTTAAAATTTTGGTTGTGTAATGTGAAGTGAAGGTTCAACCCCCCCCCCCCCCCCCCCCCCGGGCCTAAGCAAAGTGGGGACATAAATTTTGGGGGGGGGGGGAACCCTAGAGCCCCCTTTTATAGTTTTTAAATTTTTCCCCCTGTGGGCCATAGCTATAGGGAATTTAAGCAAATGGTGTGGGTTTTAAAAAATAATTTTTAAATTTAGGACTTTGAGCAGAAGGGGACATGTTTGTTGAGATTTCCCAAAATTTTATAGCGTCTGAATTTGGCCCTCTACCCTTTGTCAGTTATTTCCCATAAAATTTTGAGCAGGGTGGTTGTGTTGTAAGGGAGAGGAGTAAGTGGAAGAGGAGGATTTTACTGTTAGGAGGATGGAGTTTAGGTTTAAGATTAGATAAAACATCCTGTCTCCCTCCCTCCTTTCCTTTTTCCCCCCCCTCTGGTTAGAACAAAAGGGAAAACGTGTCCCTCCCACCCCCCCCTTTCCTTAAGGAATTTTTTAAAAAAGGTTTGGGTTTACCCTTTTTTTTTGTATTTGATTCGTGTATTATTATTTCTTTTTTATTGTTTTTCCTCTCTATTCGGGAAAATAAAAACAGTTTTTTAGTTTAAATTGTTAAAGTTACCATGGTAGCAGGGTGGATTTGATTTAAAATTAATTGATTTAAATAACGATTTAAACATTTGTTTTTTAAGGCTTAAATTTTAAACAGTAAATTTAAAAATCCCCTTTTTCTCCCCAAAAACTAGTTCTTGCCCTTTTTTTAACATGCAAGTAGATAAGATTTTAGAACCCCACTTCTTAATTTTTTTTTTTCCCTCCCCAGTTTAAGGGGTTAATCTTTCTTTTTTGGGGAAAACCACTGTTTTTTGTTGTTCTTGGGAAAGGGGAAGAAAAAAAAATCCTGAACCTTAATAAAAAATTTACTTTGTTTTTTTCAACTGAAACAATAAAAACATTACACCCAAAGCAAAAGTTTTTTTGTTTAAAAAACAAACATCCAGGTTTT